>WOVY01011873.1:0-266872 GCA_013436015.1 Rhipicephalus annulatus | reverse complement strand
ACTGATAAGACGAACAACGTAAAATATATTGCGTTAGGTGAGTTGGATTTTCGTACGCGATATTTGTTTGGCTGCAAAGGACGGCAAAACAATATTCTGCGTGTTAGGAATCGATAGATAATGAATTGCAGCTCAATAGGTAGCTCGGCAACAACCTACAGCTGTCATCTGAAGATGACGTATTGTATATTGGCTAATTTTTCTATAAAAAATTCTACTCTTTTTGCAGAGAAAGCACTGCAGAGTTGCACACATTATATGGCATATTTCTATTGCAACACAAAACAGAAAAGCAACAAAACTTAATGAACCGTCTTTTGAAGGGACTCTGAAAATATTTTTGAAGTTTTGTCAGTGCTTAGTATAGATAATCATGTAACTATTCGCACCACAAATTTAGTGACACGCCATGCACCGAGCGCGCTGCGGGAACCCATATCAATGCAGCGTGTTAGTCATCGCAGACGTCGGCTCTTACACTGTAACATTATTGAGCAACGAGGAGATCGATTCAGGGCATTGCAGTTTCTTCAAGCGCTGGCGAGCGAAGTGAAAAGGCGATGCTCCCGCGATCAAAGACTAGCTGCAATGATCCCTGAACTTGTCAATGGTAAGTTCAGACGAGCTGTGGGCACAGCTTGATTCCACGTCAGATGACATCTCCAACTTCCTTGATGATTGACTGGTTGATATTTGGAGTATAACGCCCCAAAACCACGTTATGATTATGAGAGACGCCGTAATGAAGGCTCCGGAAATTTCAAATACCTAGGGTTCTTTAACGTGCGTCCAAATCTGAGCAAACGGGCCTACAGCATTTTCACCTACATCGAAAATGCAGCCGCCGCAGCCGGGATTTGATCCCGTGACCTGCAGTCAGCAGCCGAGTACCTTAACCACGAGACCACCGCGGTTGGGGATCGCCAACTTCCTTCTCGCGTGTCACAAGATGCACGTGAGCTATGTTTACATACTGACAAGCCTGGCGATGTGCAGCGACCTTCGTGACGTCATCCGATACCCACCATCGTGGATGGAGCTGCTCCCTGTTTCGGTTTCTGTTCAGACTTATCGTTCATTGCTTAATTACAATTATTGATGATTGTCTGGGCAAAATGAACCACCCTAAAGCCTTTGCAGGATTGTCAATACTATTGAAAACGGCATTATATAGTATGGTCAAACATGCCGCCTAGTTCTACTTTGAACATCATACGGTCAATGTTTGATTTCTCAAAAGAAGTTTATAGCTTTCATGTCAAAAACCCACCCTATCTGTGGCACGATCATGAAAAGAGGTTGTCGCTGCGGTAGATACTTTGCAGAAAGCACCTGCTTCCCTGCTTTTGACCTCAAAAGCCTTGAGGAGGCATCCGTGTGCTATTTTCCATATCTTACTTCTAGGTTCCATCTCTTACTCACAGGTTAGGTCCGTGCCCCTGGCACGTCATATTCCACTTTTTTTTTCTCGCACCTACATTGCAATTAGGTCTAAGAGCATCCCCAATATTTTTTCCTTGGTATCATTGTGCATTAGTTCTGGTTAATATTGCATCTAAGAAAAAAAAATCACTACCCACCACTCCGTACAAATGGTTAACCAGCGAAAGCCGACATGTGCGGCCCGGTGTTTAGCAGTGGGCTCCTACTGATGTGGCACTGATGCCTTTCAGAATTATTGGTTACACTGTACCAAATCGGTGTTACATGACGTGAACGGATGACTAAGACGTATGACTAATGCAAACGTGGTTACCATGACATGCGTCTCATGCAAGAACATGACTACATGCCATGCTGAAAACGCGCTCACGGCCGTTTCGCTAGTGCACATATACGAAATTTGGTATTACGTGACGTAAATGGATGGCGAAAGCACATGACTGGTGCAGACATGATAATCATGGCGTACGTGTCATGTAAAAACATGACTACATTCCATCTTTACAATGCGCTCACGGCCATTTCGCTAGCTTCAAATATACCAAGTTTGGTGTTACGCGACGTGAATGGATGAAAAAAGTACATGACTGGTGAAATCATGATAATCATGACATACCTGTCTTGTAAAAACATGACTACATGTCATGCTCATGATGCGCTCGTGGTCATTTCGCTAGCGTTACATATACCAAATTTGGAATCACGTGAGGCGAACAGACGACAAAGGTAAATGACACGTCCAACAAACACAATCATGATATGCATGTCATGTGAAACTTGACTACATGCTACGCTCTTAGCGCCCTCACGGCCGTTTTGCTAGCTCCACATATAGAAAATTTGGTGGAGCGTGACGTAAATAGACGAAGATGGTAAATGACTCGTTAAAATTTATTATCATGAAATGCGTCTTATGTAAAACATGACTAAATGCTTCACGCTCATAGCCTGCTCGTGGGTGTTTCGCTAGCTGCAAATATACAATATTTGCTATTACGTGACGTGAATGAATGACGAACTCAAATGCCAAGCGCAAAAATGATATCATGACATAGAAGTCATGTAAAAGATAATTTACGTCCGCGTCCTAACCCTATGCTGATTTTAAAGTGACATAACACGCTTCCTGATTCATTCTTCCCATATAATCGATTCCCACTCTACGTGACACCAGCCATTTTTTTTCTTTCAGCATATCGGATTCGTCTCTATGTGCAGCAAGAGACGCAGCAATGCTTTGGCATTGCGATTATCAACCAATACACTCCTCACATCGATACGCCATACGTATACGTCGTATACGTAAACACACTCGTACTGTGCGTACTGCACCGCGCTGAGCCTGTCACATGGCCGTAGCCCACGACGGCCGACAGATGGCAGCAATTTTGCCTAATGTCTATAAACTCCATATGGGAAAGCCGTGAGCTGTCCTGGATTGTTTAGAAAAAATATAACAGCATTTTCATGGGGTTAATGAGGACGAGTGGGGCGAAGCTCTCCGCAGGGAGGTCAGTTGCCCTTGTCGATTATCAAACAAAACGTGAGAAACACTGTGTGTGGTGTACAAATCAACTTTTATATATTTTAGAGAAGACAGCCGGCTTGTTGGCTACCGACGCACGGAAGTGCGCACAAACGGAGTAACGGAGGCACAGACGCACAAACATATGGACGCACGAACGGACGGACGAACGCACATTTGGACGGACAGATGGCCCGGCGGATGGACGCGTGGACGAACGGACGCGTGGACACACGGGCAGACTAACGCACGGTCGGACGTACGCACGGACGGTCTGAAGAACGCTTCGCCCCACTCATCATCATTCACTCAGTTGATATGCTGAGACAACGTATGACATCGTAGACACTGCATGATGGGACGGCAAAAAGCCTTTCCGTGGGCCTCACACTTCACACCAAATGGGCACCAACTTTTGGTTGTTTGCGATTTAGAGTACTCGGTACTCTACTATGGGAGAGCAAAGAGCCGTCCCGGGCATTACATAGGGGGGGGGTAGAAAAAGGGGGTAACGATTTAGAGCACAGGGTACTCTACTATGGGAGAGCAAGAAGCTGTCCCGTGGGCACTACATAAGGCCTCTTGTTTGCATGGAATGCATAGTTGCTTCAACGTAGCCGTAGAGTTTTGACATGGTCAAAAAAAAAGAATCACAATGGTGTTACTGGTTTTCTCTCCCGAACTTTGACGTCCAAAGAGATTTAAAAATTTTCCTAATGACATTTTTGTTTGACTACATGTATTTTCATGGACAGTAACAACGAACTTTTAAGTAATATTATGCGTAGTTCTCATATTGACCGACAAAGAGTGCTTGCGACTTGAGCGGAAACCAGCTCACACGACTGTATTTCACAAAAGGACTGGCTAGCGCCTCATCTATTTTTTCAGGCCTCGGCGAACGCTCTCCGCTCTCTTCAGGCCGTCGAGCGCGCGCTCCACCTTCGCTCACCGCTACCGCAAGGCGGCACTGCACGAGCAGACGACGGGAAGCTGGCGCTGAACGGCCGCACGCATTGGAAGCTCGCAAAGTGCTGTTTTTATGCGAGTTAATTTGCATTCTGGCTCTCTTGTTTTACGCAAGGGAGGGGGGATGAAAAGTAACACGAACATAGCGGCACGCTGTTTCTCCGGGCTCTGTCAGGCCGTGCTACCGGCTCGATATATGCGTTTGACTTTACCAAAATTTGCGCTTTTTTTTCTTTCAAGCTATCGCAACATGATCATCTGCAAGCCTCAGTATATAATACTTCTGTGTACCAGTCTGTATATCCAACGGAAATAAATCAGATTGTCTTTTTTTTCATTTCTCATCAGCGAGAAAAAAAGGTCACAGGTTCCCAAACGGATTCGCCCAAGACGACTGAAGGGCAAGAACTATCTTCGTTTTCTTGCCATTCAATGTAATGAATGTTTCCTCATTCCTCAAGGACATTTCTGCGCCCAACGTGGTTTTCTTACAGCCTCGAGGATTAGTTCTGCCCCTCTTAGCCGGCCCATTTCAACCAAGCGAAGTAGTACGATGTCATCGAGTTATGTGACCTTCTGATACGGAACAAAATTTATGATCTGTGATGTCATATGACCTTGTCTTCACGTAATGATTCTTTCTTGATCACTCATGTTGACGCCACCGATGCGAGAAGATGCCGGATGCCACCGTCGAATAATTTTCGATTTTGAAGAGGCATGACTAGCTACATTGCACTCTAAACAAAAAAAAAAACACCAGATGCTAGTTTTCGGCTTGTCCTCTAGATCACTCCAATCTGTACATGTTTTTATGGCCTCAAATGGGAGTAAAAAAAACGCCCATGTGGTAGGGCATACAAATGGTGCAGATTAGGCAATAACTTTACTCATTTTGTGGCTCAGTGAAAACGAATTCGTAGTTTTATGCTTCTTACTTGGGAGTATTTTGGGCGTAATTAGGGCATTATTTTACCCCCTTCTTGGCGTTTTCAAGAGGTAGAGGCGGGAGTATGTTAGTCACGTGACCACGCTATTTTTGTCTCTCTATTATTCCATTTTGGAGTAAATAAGTGTAATTTAGGACGTCTTAGCTCACTTCTTCGCGAGTACTTTTGGTATTGAATGGGAGTAACCACTGCAGCCAGAATTCCCTCTCAGCAAGCATTCTTGCAAGGCTGCATTCTAAAAAATTAGACACGAACAAAAGCTTATTTACAGGTCAAACACCAAAGCAAAATATGGATCCTTTCAGAGTTGCTGTTTATGCACAACGGGAGCACACAGACTGAATACATGCAGAATATTTATTATGATGGTTAAATTACACAAAACTACAACTCTTGTGTTCATTTTCAGGAGTTGGCATGATTATTGACCACACAAGTTGTACAGCATGAGTACAATAATTACCACCCACATAAAACACCTAAAGTACAAACACAACAAAACAAATGGTTACCATATTTGTAGCATACAGTAAAAGAGTAAAATATGTAATGAAATACAGACGTTCAAACACACATCTGCCATTAACATTAGAGTAGATGACTCAAAATCTGCAAAAACCTCTATTTAAAGACACCTAATTTACTAAAAGTGCATTTATGCAGCTCCGGCTGCTGTAAATGACTATGGCCAATAACACATATATGTAGAACTTAACTATGTCTCAGAAAATGAACTTGCGGCACTTGTTTGAAATAAATGCTACTTATACCAGTGAATAATGTTCCCTTAGAGATTACTTGACATCTGTTTCGTTGCACAAATCTGGGATATAGAATAAATGGGAACCCTGAAATGCATTAAATGGATGCACCTATATTTTTATCTAAGAAGGTAAAAAAACCGGAAGACACTATTGGTACAGGTTTCAAGTTTCAGCAAACCCAATTTCACCAGACTATCCAAATAAGCTTTGAAATCAAGATAGTACATGAGAGGTTGAAGAGTGTAAATATAAATTCGATAAACTTGTTGCTTGCTTCAGTACTATTAACGAACACATCGATCAAGCTCATTGAAAGCATCCATGAACATATGAGAAAGGCACATGCCACAGAATTGGGTAATGCATTGAAAGTACTAACAAAGCACACAACATTGAAAAACTGGACGGAACAAGCAGACAGGTTTTTCTGTCTCATTTTTTATGTATGCTTTGCAAATGCTTTCTAAAGAATACATTCAAAATTGTCAAAGCTTCAACTTTTCTAGGATATTGCATTAAAAATGACAATTGGGCAAACTGGCCACACACACAAAAAGAATTTAAAAAATAAAGGATTACAACACCGGCCCTTACACTACACTATAATAAATCATCACTGACGTCAGCTAGCATACTTGCGCGCAGTAGGGTCATACCATTTCAAATCATCCAGCCTGTTTCCGATAAGCACAAATATAGCTGAAATAATTTTCACGTGTTTCTCGAAGCTTGAGAGATGTCCTCGTTTATTTCCGTTGCCAAAAACTGTCCTGCATATTCATAAGAGTATGTAGTTTTTTGCCGACTGAGCTCGAGGGCGTTAAAAAACCATTTTTGAAAAGATGTTTTTTGAATGCACTCAATACAATGGTATTCACGGCAAGGTAATGAATTGATGCAACTGCAAAATAATGATTTATTTGTGTATATCAATTCCTTGAGGGCTTTTCACATGAGCAAAATGCATGAATTTGTTGATGCATATTTTTTCAAGGCTCTTGGCTAGCTCTAAGAACACACATACAATATGTGCAATTGGCCTGTTTGGCAAGCTACAAACTAAATGTATTTTAGACGCTCAAGGTGTGGCAGATCATCTGAAAAAAATTCAAATTTCACTTTTTTTTGGAAAACCCTGTATACAGCAGCCAAAAAACTTACCTTGGTGTAGGACCAAAAATATGTACGATAGCTTATTTGAAAGTGCTAAATATGAGCTAAACATAGATGCATTTACAAGACAGTATTATTATTAACTTCAAAAATGTTTTTTCAAATTATGTATTTCTTACAGCTTTTGACCTATGCAACTCACGCAGCATGATGCATTAGCAAAGGATATCCTCAACTAAAGCCGATTGGCTAAGGATGCAGATGGCAAACGTCGTGCTATATTCAAGAAAATGAATTTCTCATCTGCATTCTATTGCTAACAGGACTGCATAACAGTGAATGTGGTGACATGAGATGAACCATCCAGTATTAAAGATTTGCAGTCACAAATGCTATTTTCCTATGAACTTCTGCAAATGCCGAAGGCGTGTTTCACACACCTAATGAAAAGTTTATTCATATTCAGTACGTAAGTACATTCGCGAAATACACTGATTAACGCAGTCTTAAAACAAATTCATCATTTTTTTTCAGCTTTTAGGAGACTACCTTGCTCCTTGAGACCCAAACCTTGTCATATGAGTTCACACAAATGAAGTGCTTTGTAGTGAGAACCTGAAGTCTAGCCTACTGTCATCTCTAGCTTATGTTGTGAGTAACGTAGTGTCATTGCGTATTGTATACTTTTTAGCAGCTTCATGGCTCAGATCTGAGTAAAAACTAGGAAAAAAGAAAGAGAGCTGCTCCACTCCCCCCTCTCCCACTTGCTTTTCAGATATTTTTCAGTTTAGTTATTTATAAGCATATATACCTTTAAAGATACAAATGCACACAAGAATGTACATCAAGTGTGGCTGTCATCACTTCACCTTCACAGAATCTCACCCCCCAAAAATGTTTCTTTTGCTATGCTACCAGTCAACACACTCTAGCCACACTTCGTTTTAGTGCGCCTCTGATGAATTCTATTAACGTTTGCTTTACAGATGGTACTTAGATTAACGTCTACATTTCTATCAGTGGGCTTGGGCTGATGATTGCCTTTGCAAGTGCATCATGCTTCAGTGATACGTAGGTCAAAAGCTGTAAAAAAACAATAAATAAAAAGATATTTTAGTGCGAAAAATAATACTCTCTAGTAACTTCACCTATGTTCAGCTAATACATAACGCTATCAAGTGAGATATCGTGCATATTTTTCGCCCAAGGGCCATGGTGACTTTTGACACTAAATACAAAGCTTCTCCTCCCCCCCCCCCCAAAAAAAGGGGCAAATCGCGATTTTCTTCTCAGACGATCTGCTATGCTTTCAGCACCAAAATTATTTAAAATTTTTAGCATGTCAAGCAGGCCAGCTGCACATATTCTATTTGTAATCTTTAAGTTTTCCATGTTTCCTGAAAGCAAAAACTACCAAATTTGGCTACTATTCAGATTTGCTGGTGTGAGAAGCTCTCGAAGAATCGATATACATAATTGAGTCATTTTTTTAAACTTACATTGCCTCATTACCTGCCAACCAAAACCACTTTGTCGAGTGAATTGCAAAACATTTTATGAAAAATTGCTTTTTTATGCCTTGTAGCTCAGTCAGCACAGAACTACAGCAATAAGCACGAAAATTCTTGCAAGCAAAATAAACAACCAGGACGAGTTATTTGAGAAATGTGAAATTTCTTGGGCCATATTTGTGATGATCTGAAGAGCCCTGGTTGCTTGGCATGTCGAGACCCAGTTATAACGCACTAACTGAATGCAAATTAACAAAAAAGCGGAATGCTTTCGATGCGCCTGATTTTTTGGTAGACACAGCAACAGTAATGCAATTAACAATTAGGCCAGGAAAAACATTGTGGAGAATAACTATAGTGTAATAATTATGGTTTCAATTACATAGGTCATGGCAGATGAAAAAATAATGCTGCACTGATTGTAACACCAACCACCCTATTACATTTACCAAAATTTTGCATTGAGCTTCCTTGCGTTGGTTTTCAAGGTACAATATACTAAACATGTATGTATGGGTCAATGACCTATCTGTGCCCAGTCCAAAAACCAGTAGAGTATTCAAGAGCCTTCACTTCATAAAAAATCTTATTGAGTCAGCATTTATACAGCATGTGTGGTTGTTTAAATACCGTGCCAGGCCCCGCCATTGTGGTCTAGTGTGTAATGTACACAGCTGCTGACACACAGGTCGCGGGTTCGAATCCCGGCTGCAGCACCTGCATTTACGATGGAGGCAATTATGTTGTAGGCCCGTGTGCTATTTTTTGGTGCAGGTTAAAGAGCCCCAGGTGGTCTAAATTTCCTGAGCCCTCCTCTACGGCGTCTCTCATAATCACATAGTGGTTTTGGGACGTTAAACCCCACATATCAATAAATCAATTAAATACCCTGCCACCACTCATAAGGCAAAGGTAGTGTCAATGAAAACGTTACAATTACCTGCAATCAAACTTATCAGGATAGACCAGCAGAGAAGCCCTTTTGTAAGAGAAAAAAGAGCAGCAGCGCAAAATATACACCACTATTTTTTTTTAATTCAAGTCAAGAGCTTCCAAATGCAGCTGTTTGTATAAAAGTTGAATAATGCATGCCATGTGAAGTATTTCTGGGTGCTTTTCTCGTGTATTCCACATGAGGTGCAAGAACGTAGTCTATTCCAGAAAATGCTAATTACACTTGAAAAACAAGCTTCCCATCATAGTGAAGCGCAGGGGCAATCTGTTTTTCTGCACCAGTTAGGACCGAAAAAGCGCTCGTTTCAGCGATAAAAGAAAGAAAGCAACACTTTAAAAAAGAGTGGATGATTGGACTACTTCGTGTTTCAGCATAAAAATCATTGCGAGTAGTGCAAGTAGACTGGACTGACATCGGATAGGAACGGACTAGCATAGGCACTGCACTATTGCAATACTAAACAAAACCAAGCAAAGTTGTAACATGCACTGTCGATGCTGTTGATCCAATAGAAAGATATTCTTTAACCACGCATGGTCTGTCCAATTATTAGTGACAAGGCATGTTTCACAAGCATGTCTTATTTTGGTGGTGTCACGGACAATTATATCTATTTTGCGTGAACAACATGTCAAGTGCTTGGTGAGCCGAAATTACCTAGAATGGGGCACAGCAGAATTTTAAAAGAACTGGCATTCGAAAGAGGGATTGTAATGAAAGAATTTTTTAAGTGGTTCATTACTTACTATGGGTGCTAATTTGAATGACTATCGTGATGTAAGGTAAATCAAAAGGCTAGTTTCGAAAACGAAAACAAGTTTCTCAAAAAAATCGAAGCTTGAAGCCAAAGTGCCCACCAAAAAAGTTGGTAGTATTGCCTTACCATAAAGTCTCAGAACTTGGAAATAGGGTAGACGGAGGTGAATGGACTCACTCTTTTCTCAACCCCTCTTAATAATAACGCCTTAATTTGGGAGGTGAAACCCGACTGCCTGTGAGAAGATTCATGCCAGACCTTTGTTTCGTGCAAAGTGCTCGCCTTCATTAAATCCCTTCATATTATGGAATGAGCGCAAAAAATAGAGAATATCAAGAGCTCGTTTTATACCCTTAACAAATTGTTATTACCAATAAGAAAACCAATGAAAATATAGGGGTGTTTTTTAAAGCAATTATAGTGTAGTTGTTAGAAAGGTGCACAGTGATAGGTTTGGCAGAGACCAAACCTATCAACATGGAACACGTCCGATGTTCCACCAACTTGTTCACTATTTCTAACATACCTAACGCAGGTACACAAGCCCTTATAGTTCCTTTTATTCCGTTCATTCATAATAAAGGTTTCATTCTGTAAGACGCGATGCCCTCATGTTGTATGTAAAGATTATCAGTTATCTTCAAACTCATAAAATATTACGTGTTTTACCATTCCAGCAGGCAGGAAAAGTGTTCCATACTCACCGTCATGACTACTAGCAGTTTTAACACTTCCAGCACATACATGGGTCGTGCAGACATATATTTCTTGCAACCAAGACTTCTGTGTGTCTATGAATTCTTTCCCTGAAAATTCGAGCTTACCATGGTCAACCTTTTGTATATGAAAAAGTTCTGAAAAAACAAGTTTATTCAAGACGCTGCTCAGTCATTCGAAAGCCTTAGAAGTTTTGAGCACCGACACAGTTTTGCCAATGGCTTCTTCAGTACTAAAATGTGTCCTTGTAATTCTGAAATGTTTTTAAACGACCCTTGACACCAAATTTGGAAACTTGAAATGCTTGCGTTGTCTGACAGACCAGCATGCGGAAGCAATTCTGACCAATTATTATTGAAGATCTCTGCATATAAAATATGGTAATTTGGTTTTAAAGTAAGGCTGAGTGCTCTTCTGAGTTATTAGCACAAATCGACATCTCTGACTTGATGCAAACCACGGAGGAAGGAAAGGCAGGAGAGGGCAAGCCCAGCCAGCGCGCGGCGTGAAAAGTGTGGAGGAAATGACATCATGGCAGCGATATTCACTGGGCACAATGGCGACTTTGCTATGATTACGTGTTACGCATTAGAGGTGGTCTAGCAATGAGCGGCCGCGGCTGGCGATGGCATGTGTGCCTCCCCAGGTTTCGTGCTGAGCCGTGGCGGACAATATCCGTGCTCCGCGCAACGTTATTGTTTACGCAGTGTTCTCCTGGGAGTTACTGTACTCTTAGCAACGTTCACAAGTCCTTTTGTCCATCAGGTGGTTTCAACAGTGCGTAGAACGAGTGCATATTAATATGTCGTGCGGCAGATGATGCGGATGAAGCAATCAGTGTTCAGCGAAATTGAGTTGGGCGCCATGAAGAAGCGGAACGATGACGAACGCCTTGCAGGTCAGCGACGGTTGGGCAGTGCTCCTGTTTGTGACAACAGACGACGCTGTTTAGCCCAGCAAGACGCAATGAGGACCATGTGCACATACGTAGTTTCACATTGTGTGTGTACAGTAACAACTTGCATGTGCGTATTAAAACACCTTTCCTCTTCCGCTTCGTATATTATCCCCAAGGATTGCATGTAATCTCAACGTAACAGCAACCGCGTTCAAGTGCCACTTGCACCGTGCTCAAAGTCACCACGGTCGCAGAATCTTCACGCCCGTGAGTTTCACGCGGAACACAGACACACTGGCCAGACGCTGCGTCAGATGCGTTGCAGAATGCAACCGTTGAAGGCGCACGACCGATCATGTTGTCTGTACAGTTGCTGAATGAATGACGTGAAAACACTTATCGTTACCAGTGCATCTAACGCGCGTTCTCTTGTGCTTGGTACGTTGTCGGTGCGCTGTTACTAGCTGTTAATACAGGGACGAAATGATTTCGCCGAAGCTGTTGCGCTGGCCCAGAGTGTTGAGCCCCGTTCCATTAGTTTCGGATTGTCACGACACGCGCGCTGTGCAGCTCACGTGCTTTCCAAGCCGGAGAGAGAGTCGTGCCTTCTGCTTTACATTCGGAAGTAAAGAAGAGAGGAGAATTCGCCCAGTCAATATGGCCGACTTCCGGCTTCACTGAGGCTTCACAACGAGTGGCGTCAGGGCCTCTTCTACCTTTCCTTCCTCCGTGATGCAAACAGAAATCGCGGTGACGTTCTATGAGTAAGGGGAGTATTGTCAACAAAAGAGAACATTTGTGGGGTGCGCATCAAACCCCAACTGGCCCCCGGTGGAGATTGCCTTCCTACCTTTCCTCCCTCTCAATCTGTTGCCGGGCTGCTCTCACAGTGGTGTAGGCTGCTTATGGCAGTAGTTGTCCTCTTTCTATCTCAGGGGGTTACGATCAAAGGCCTCGCATTATTTATTCGTTCTTCACAACCCGCAGGACTCCCGATTTTTGAGATTGCTAGCGCTAAAGCATCGGTCTCTTGACCGATGCTTCAGCGCATGCAGTCTCAGGCAATTTCACGCTTTGTGGTGCTTGTCTCTTGGAATACTTAGGCAGGCGTTTTTTATTAACACAATATCGTAATTTATGAACTAGTATTGATTATACAACGCGTTAGAGCAGTTATGTTTCAATGTCCATATTACCACCAGAAAAGCTAAATATTAAAAAAAGTTGCAAACAAATCTATCGCTGTACGGATTCCTTAAAGGGTATGCGCATAAGTTTCTCTGACGCATGGTGGTGTGCATTGCAGGTAGATTTCACTTTGGGGAACAGGAAAGAGTCTGCTGGTGCTACGTGAGTGCAGTAAGGGAATCGGGTAATCGTTGAGACTTCATTTAGGTCAGGTGATCATGCGGCTGCGGCGATGGCGTAGTGGTTAGAGCATCCGACTCGCATGCAAAAGGTCCGTTGTTCAAATCCCGGTGCCGCGCAGTTCCTAACCGGAAAAAAAATCCGCGTGTTGATGGAACTGCATTAAAAGGCCTGGGGTGCGGCCTCACCGGTAACCGCCGCCGGGAACGCACTCGCTCACCAGAGAAGGATTGGCCACCCTGGTGCGGTATCTGGCCACTACCACCCACATGCATACGTCAAATAACTCACGGCCCTTAGTCCCCAGCAGCTGCGAAGTAACTGACCACGGCGGCGGTCAGATCTGCAACGCAGCAGAGGGTGCTAGAATCTTTGGACTACAGGCCACCATTGGAACCTGAACTTGGCAACGTTTAACGCTAGAACCTTATCTAGTGAGGGAAGTCTAGCTGTACTATACGAGGAGCTAGAGGGTGTTAAATGGGATATAATAGGGCTCAGTGAGGTTAGGAGGACAGATGAGGCCTATACTGTGCTACAGAATGGATACGCCCTTTGCTATCGGGGCTTGGCAGACAGAAGAGAACTGGGAGTGGGGTCCCTAATTCACACAAACATAGCTGGCAACATAGAGGCATACTATAGCAATTATGAAAGGGTGGTAGGTATTGTAATTAAACTGAATAAAAGATACAAGATGAAGGTAGTACAGGCTTATGCGCCTACATTCAGCCATGAGGACGCTTCAGTTGAAAGCTTCTATGAAGAAGTGGAATCGGCAATGAGTAAGGTAAAAACACACTATACTATAGTGATGGGCGACTTTAATGCAAAGGTAGGGAAGAAGCAGGCTGGAGACCAGTCAGTAGGAGATTATGACATCGGCACTAGAAACGCCAGAGGAGAGCTACTAGTAGAATTTGCAGAACGCAATAATTTGCGGATTTTGAATACCTTCTACCGAAAACGAGAAAACCGCAATTGGACATGGAGGAGCCCTAATGGCGAAAATAAGAACGAAATAGACTTTAAAATGACTGCACACCCAGGAATCGTGCAGGATGTGGAAGTGGCTGGCAAGGTACGATGCAGTGACCATAGAATGGTACGGTCTCGAATTCACCTAGACTTGAAGAAGGAACGACAGAAACTGATACGCAAGAAGCCAATCAATGAGCTAGCACTGAGAGGGAAAGTACAGGAATTCAGAGTGTCACAGCAGAACAGGTACTCGGCTCTTAGTGAGGAAAGCTACCTTAGCGTAGATACAATGAATGATAATCTGACGAATATCATTATGGATTGTGCAGTGGAAGTTAGAGGCAGGGTAGTTAGACAGGACACTGGCAAGCTTTCCCAGGAAACGAAGAACCTAATTGAGAAGCGTCATATCATGAAAGTGTCAAGTACAACAGACAAAATAGAACTGGCAGAGCTTTCGAAGTTGATTAATAGACGTAAAGTATGCGATGTAAGAAGGCATAACATGGAGAGAATTGAACACGTTCTGAAAAACAGAGGAAGCGTCAAATCAGTGAAGAGGAAACTTGGGATAGGCAAAAGTCGGATGGTTGCACTAAGGGACAAAGAAGGCAAAATAACTACCAATATGGATAGGATAGTTAAAATAGCGGAGGAGTTTTACAGAGATCTGTACAGTAGCCGAGACAACCACGACCTTAATACTATAAGAACTAGCAGTAACCCAGATGATACCCCACCAGTAATAATAGAAGAAATCAGAAAAGCTTTGGAGAGCATGCAAAGAGGCAAAGCTGCTGGTGAGGATCAGGTAACATCAGATCTGATGAAAGATGGAGCACAGATTGTGTTAGAAAAACTAGCCACCTTGTTTACGAGGTGTCTCCTGACGGGAAGGGTACCAGAGTCTTGGAAGAACGCTAATATCATCTTAATACATAAGAAAGGAGATGACAAGGACTTGAAGAATTACCGGCGATCAGCTTGCTCTCTGTAGTATACAAGCTATTTACAAAGGTAATTGCTAACAGAGTAAAGAAAACATTAGAATTCAATCAACCAAAGGAACAAGCAGAATTTCGAACAGGCTACTCAAAAATTGACCACATTCATACTATCAATCAGATAATAGAGAAATGCTCAGAGTATAACCAACCACTATACATAGCCTTCATAGATTACGAGAAGGCGTTTGATTCAGTAGAAATATCAGCCGTCATGCAGACACTGCGGAATCAAGGCGTAGATGAAGTATATATAAACATTCTGGAAGAAATCTACAGGGGATCAACTGCTACCATAGTGCTTCATAAAGAAAGCAACAGAATACCAATCAAAAAGGGTGTAAGGCAGGGGGACACAATCTCCCCAATGCTATTTACCGCGTGCTTACAGGAGGTTTTCAGAAGCCTAGAATGGGAACAGTTAGGGATAAGAGTTAATGGAGAATACCTTAGTAACCTGCGCTTCGCCAATGACATTGCATTGCTGAGTAACTCAGGGGACGAATTGCAACACATGATTACGGAGTTAGACAAGGAGAGCAGAAAGGTGGGTCTTAAAATTAATCTGCAGAAAACGAAAGTAATGTACAACGACGTCGGAAAGGAGCAGCGCTTCGAGATAGGTAATAGTGCACTTGAAGTTGTAAAAGACTATGTCTACTTAGGGCAGGTAGTAACCGCAGAGCCTAACCACGAGATTGAAGTAACTAGAAGAATAAGAATGGGGTGGAGCACATTCGGCAAGCACTCTCAAGTTATGACAGGTAGATTGCCACTATCCCTCAAGAGGAAGGTATATAACAGCTGTATCTTGCCAGTACTTAGCTACGGAGCAGAAACCTGGAGACTTACAAAGAGGGTTCAGCTTAAATTGAGGACGACGAAGCGAGCAATGGAAAGAAAAATGGTAGGTGTAACCTTAAGAGACAAGAAGAGAGCAGAGTGGATTAGGGGACAAACGGGGGTTAAGGATATCATAGTTGAAATAAAGAAGAAGAAATGGACATGGGCCGGGCATGTAGCGCCTAGACAGGATAACCGCTGGTCTTTAAGGGTAACTAACTGGATTCACAGAGAAGGGAAGCGGGTTAGGGGGAGACAGAAGGTTAGGTGGGCAGATGAGATTAAGAAGTTTGCGGGTATAAATTGGCAGCAGCAAGCGCAGGACCGGGTTCACTGGCGGAGCATGGGAGAGGCCTTTGTCCTGCAGTGGACGTAGTCAGGCTGATGATGATAATGACGTCAATAGACGAAGATGGTAAATGACTCGTTAAAATTTATTATCATGAAATGCGTCTTATGTAAAACATGACTAAATGCTTCACGCTCATAGCCTGCTCGCGGCTGTTTCGCTAGCTTCACATATACAAAATTTGCTATTACGTGACGTGAATAGATGACGAACTCAAATGCCAAGCGCAAAAATGATATCATGACATAGAAGTCATGTAAAAGATATTTACGTCCGCGTCCTAACGCTGTGCTGATTTTAAAGTGACATAACACCCTTCCTCATTCATTCTTCACATATTAACGATTCCCAATCTACGTGACACCAGCCATTTTTTTTTCTTTCAGCATATCGGATTCGTCTCTATGTGCAGCAAGAGATGCAGCAATGCGTTGGCATAGCGATTATCAACCAATACACTCCTCACATCGATACGCCATACGTATACGTCGTATACGTAAACACACTCGTACTGTGCGTACTGCACAGCGCTGGGCCTTTCACATGGCCGTAGCCCACGACGGCCGACAGATGGCAGCAATTTTACCTAATGTCTATAAACTCCAATATGGGAAAGCCGTGAGCTGTCCTGGATTGTTTAGAAAAAAAATAACAGCATTTCCACGGGGTTAATGAGGGCGAGTGGGGCGTAGCTCTCCGCAGGGAGGTCAGTTGCCCAGGTCGATTATCAAACTAAAGACGTGAAAAACACTGTGTGTGGTGTACCAATCAACTTTTATAATTGTTAGAGAAGACAGCCGGCTTATGAGATACGGACGCACGGAAGGACGCACAAAAGGAGTAACGGAGGCACAGACGCACAAACGTATGGACGCACGAACGGACGGACGAACGCATATTTGGACGGACAGATGGCCCGCAGGATGGAAGCGTGGACGCGTGGACACACGGTCGGATGAACGCATGGACGGTCTGAAGAACGCTTCACCCCACTCATCATCATTCCCTCCGTGGATATGCTGAGACATCGTATGACATCGTAGACACAGCAGACGGGACAGCAAAAAGTCTTTCCGTGGGCCTCACACTTCACACCAAATGGGCATTAACTTTTGGTTGTTTGCGATTTAGAGTACTCGGTACTCTACCATGGGAGAGCAAAAAGCCGTCCCGTGGGCATTACATAGGGGGGGGGGGGGAGTAGAAAAAAGGGGTAACGATTTAGAGCACAGGGTACTCTACAATGGGAGAGCAAGAAGCCGTCCCGTGGCATTATATATGGCCGTTTCTTTGAATGGAATGCATAGTAACTTCAACGTAGCCGTAGAGTTTTGACATGGTCAAAAAAAAGAATCACAATGGTGTTACTGGTTTTCTCTCCCGAACTTTGACGTCCAAAGAGATTTAAAAGTTTTCCTAATGACATTTTTGTTTGACTACATGTATTTTCATGGACAGTAACAACGAACTTTTAAGTAATATTATGCGTAGTTCTCATATTGACCGACAAAGAGTGCTTGCGACTTGAGCGTAAACCAGCTCACACGACTGTATTTCACAAAAGGACTGGCTAGCGCCTCATCTATTTTTTTTCAGGGCCTCTGCGAACGCTCTCTTCAGGCCGTCGAGCGCGCGCTCCACCTTCGCTCACCGCTACCGCAAGGCGGCACTGCACGAGCAGACGACGGGAAGCTGGCGCTGAACGGCCGCACGCATTGGAAGCTCACAAAGTCCTGTTTTTATGCGAGTTAATTTGCATTCTGGCTTCTCGCCTGCTTTACGCAAGGGAGGGGGGATAAAAAGTAACAGAACACAGCGGCACGCTGGTTTCTCCGGGCTCTCTCAGGCCGTGCTACCGGCTCGATATATGCGTTTGACTTTACCAAAATTCGCGTTTTATTTTCTTTTTCAAGCTATCGCAACCTGATCATCTGCAAGCCTCAGTATATAATACTTCTGTGTACCACTCTGTATATCCGACGGAAATAATTCAGATTGTCTTTTTTTTCATTTCTCATCAGCAAGAAAAAAAAATGGTCACAGGTTCCCAAACGGATTCGCCCAAGACGACTGAAGGGCAAGAACTATCTTCGTTTTCTTGCCATTCAATGTAATGAATGTTTCCTCGTTCCTACCAGGAGATTTCTGCGCCCGACGTGGTTTTCTTACAGCCTCGAGGATTAGAGAGAAAGCTAGCTTTCTGCCCCACAGCAGGTTCTGCCCCTCTTAGCCGGCCCATTTCAACCAAGCGAAGTAGTACGATGTCATCGAGTTATGTGACCTTCCGATACGGAACAAAATTTATGATCTGTGATGTCATATGATGATGTCTTCACATAATGATTATTTCTTGATCACTCATGTTGGCGCCACCGATGCGAGAAGATGCCGGATGCCACCGTCGAAGAATTTTCGATTTTGAAGAGGCATGACTAGCTACATTGCACTCTAAACAAAAAAAACACCAGATGCGAATTTTTGGCTTGTCCTCTAGATCACTCCAATCTGTACACGTTTTTATGGCCTCAAAATGGGAGTAAAAAAATTGCCCGCAGCTTCCCTCGGGGGAACGCTGAGGAGGATGCGGAGCATATAATTGGTTAACGGGGTGTTAAAGTGCGACTTACTTGGGTCGATGGCTAAATTGGTTAACGGGGTTTTGAAATGGGGTGTTAAATTGCGACTTACTTGGGTCGATGGCTAAATTGGTTAACGTGGTTGTAGGAGGGGGTGTTAAATGAGTGAACACGTACACACGTATGCGAAAGGGCGGCGCTGGTCGAAGGGACGTCGATCATTGTGTTTGTGGATTCGTTGGAATTCATTTCACCGCGACCTTGGACGTCGAGGCGCCGTACAAACCAACCGGCGAGCGGCAACTGAGCGAGCGAGCGCCGACCTTGAGTATATATACAGCGCGACGGCGCATGCACTGTCAGCTGTTGAATGTTCTCGAAGGAGAAGCGCGCGCGCGGCACAGATGGTGGGCGACGGCGCGACGGCGCATGCGCGCGCGTCAGCTGTCGAATGTTCGAGAAGCGGCGCGGACGGCGCACTACAAGGCGCGAGTATAAGATGCTTCCGCATCTAAAAAACGCCCATGTGGTAGGGCATACAAATGGTGCAGATTAGGCAATAACTTTACTCGTTTTGTGGCTCAGTGAAAACGAATTCGTAGTTTTATGCTTCTTACTTGGAAGTATTTTCGGCGTAATTAGGGCATTATTTTACCCTCTTCTTGGCGTTTTCAAGAGGTAGAGCGGGAGTATGTTAGTCACGTGACCACGCTATTTTTGCCTTCTTCTTATTACCTTTTGGAGTAAATAAGTGTAATTTAGGACGTCTTATCTCACCTCTCTTGCGAGTACTTTTGGTATTGAATGGGAGTAACCACTGCAGCCAGAATTCCCTCTCAGCAAGCATTCTTGCGAGGCCGCATTCTAAAAAATTAGACACGAACAAAAGCTTATTTACAGGTCAAACACCAAAGCAAAATATGGATCCTTTCAGAGTTGCTGTTTATGCACAACGGGAGCACACAGACTGAAGACATGCAGAATATTTATTATGATGGTTAAATTACACACAAACTACAACTCTAGTCTTCATTTTCCAGGAGTTGGCATGATTATTGACCACACAAGTTGTACAGCAAGAGTACAATAATTACCACCACAAAAAACACCTAAAGTACCAACACAACAAACACAAATCGTTAACATATTTGTAGCACACAGTAGAATAGTAAAATATGTAATGAAATACAGTCGTGTAAACACACATTGTCAATAACATTAGAGTATATGACTAGAAATCTGCAAAATGTTTATTAAATGACCACCTAATTTATTAAAAGTGCATTTCTGCAGCTCTAGTGCTGTAGATGACTATGCCCAATAACATATATGTAGAACTTAACTATGTGTCAGAAAATGAACTTGCGGCACTTGTTTTAATTAAATGCTATACCAGTGAGTAATGTTCTCTTAGAGATTTTTTGACATTTTTCCCGTAGCATAAATCTATCATATAGTATTAATGGGCAACCCTCAAATACTATAAATGGATGTGTGAAGAAGAAGATGTGCCTGCAGCGAGCAGCATCGCCAACGCCCGGCTCTCTCGGCTCGTGCTTCGGTTCGTTGCTGTGCCGATCGCTGGACGGTTCATCACGCTGTCTCGTCGCTGCCTTTAACGGCTAATAAACCTCTTCACATTTGGTGGAAGGTGCTGTTAATCCCCGTTGCTACACCCTGGAGCTGCGAAGCCGCACGCTACCACCTGTCATGACTACCAACGCCACTACATCGACGCCTTCGCTCCAGTTCAACTGCCCTGGCCATCCCAGGCTACGGGAGCCGAAGGTCTTCAGCGGTGCGGATGGGACCGACGTCGAAGACTGGCTCGAGCACTACGAACTGGTGAGCGCCAATAATAAGTGGGCCGAAGCCGACAAGCTGGGCCACGTGATATTTTATCTCACTGGCGTCGCCGAATTGTGGTTTAATAACCACAAACACAACATCCCCACATGGAGCGCCTTCAAGACGTCATGTGCTGAAGTGTTTGGTCGGCCGGCTGTCCGCAAGCAGAGGGCAGAACAGCGCTTGCGCGTCCGCTCTCAGCAGACTGGCGAGACCTTTACCAGCTATATTGAGGACGTCGTCGACCTTTGCCGACGTGTGAATGACACCATGTCCGAATCTGACAAGGTCAAAAACATCCTGAAGGGCATCGACGACGGCGCATTTCAAATGCTCTTGGCAAGGAATCCGAGCACAGTTTCCGATGTCGTCAGCTTGTGTCAGAGCTACGACGAGTTGAACAAGCAACGCACTCTGACTCGGCAGCCTCAGCATGGTGGTCAGTCACTGTGCAGTTTCGACACCCTGCCGGACAATTCACCGCTGCTTCAGCAAGTTCGAGCCTTCGTCCGTGAGGAAGTCGCCCGCCAACTTTCCCTAGTGCCCTTCACTCACGAGACCACCACCCGTCTACCTGCCCCGCTTCGCACTGCTATTTCGGAAGAGGTTGCCCAAGCTGTTCCTGTGGCGCACCACGAGCCGCCTCTATCCAGCCTTGCCCACTGCCAGCGTGTCGCGCAGCTGGTAGGCCCTCCTGTCGCCTATCCGCCAGCCGTGCAGCCTGTGGCCGCGCCCCTAACGTATGCAGCGCAGCCTGTGGCTCCTCCTGTCTCCTGCTCGCAAGTGATGCAGCCTGTAGCAGCGCCGTTCACATATGCAGACGCTGTGCGTAGGCTTCCGCAACCACCCTATACCTCGCGCTCACAGCCCGCACACCCGGCTGCTTATACTGCATCTTGGGCGGCACCACCAGTAGCCAATTCTTGGAGGACGCGCGATAACCGACCGATATGCTACGCCTGCTTTACTCCCGGACACGTTGCCCGCTACTGCCGCCGTCGACTTCAGACGTTCGGCGACTATGTCCGATCGTCGCAACCCGGCAGCCAACCCTTCGCGCAATACGGGCCGGTCTCGTCACCTCGCTATGCCCCTCCTAACGACCCCGACTTCGTGACGCCACGCGCACCCTCTCCTCGTCGGCGATCGCCCTCCCCGATGCGTCGCCGGCCCAGACCTTCTGACCAGGAAAACTAAGCAACGCAGTTCAAGAGGCAAGAACTGCGTCGTTTTCGAACTGTCTAAGCCCTCGCTCCTCTCCTGCTAACGTGGTCGCAGTAACTGTTGAAGGTTATTGTACTTTCGCCCTTGTCGACACTGGCGCCGCTGTTTCTGTTATTGCCGCTAATCTCTGCCGTTTATTACGCAAAGTAACGACGCCGCTTTCGGGACTGTCGCTTCACACCGCAAGCGCACAGCTAGTAACGCCTCTCGCAGCCTGCACTGCAAGAGTCTCCATCGAAGGCATTCTTTACATCGTGGAGTTTATTGCTCTTCCTGTCTGTTCGCATGACGTCATCCTCGGGTGGGACTTCCTATCCCGCCATAATGCCGTCATAGACTGCGCACGCGCCGAAGTTGAGTTTTCACCCTTGTGTGATGTCCCATTACTGGACGCTCCTCGTCAGCCGCCGAAGTTGCTCGTTCATGAAGATACCGATATTCCGCCTGGAAATTTCGCCCTTGTTCCCGTTTCATGCAACGCCTACACTGACGCTACAGTTCTTTTTATGCCTTCCGATATCTTCAAAAGTCGTCGAGCTTTGCCGCTGCCTTTCGCAACAATTGATCTTGCCGCCGGAAGAAGCAACATGTTCGTAAGCAATCCGCTTTCCACACCTGTCACATTGCTTGCGGGGGAATGTCTCGGCCGCGTGCAGGATCTCGACCCTTCGTTTTTGTTAGATGTCCCGGGCGACTACTGCGACCACCCCAAAGCACTGTCAGCACTCGGGGAGTCGTCCGATGATACGTTTTCCAGCGCCATCGCCGTCACTCTCACTCCCACCGAACATGCCGACCTGCTGAATCTTCTGCATGAGTTCAGGAGTTCGTTCGATGTGTCGCAACCTCAACTGGGCCGCACATCACAAGTCAAACATCATGTTGACACCGGCCTACACCAGCCACTGCGTCAAAGACCATACCGTGTCTCCGCTGAAGAGCGCCGCGTCATCAACGATCAAGTTGAAGATATGCTTCGTAGAGACGTCATTCGACCATCCCACAGTCCCTGGGCGTCTCCCGTCGTCCTGGTGCGTAAGAAAGACGGATCTATCCGATTTTGCGTGGACTATCGTCGTTTAAATAAGATAACCCGCAAGGACGTCTATCCTTTGCCGCGCATTGATGACGCCATTGACACCCTTCACGGAGCGGAATTTTTCTCGTCGCTAGATTTGCGGTCTGGCTACTGGCAGGTCCCAATGGCAGAAGCCGATCGCCAAAAAACGGCATTTATTACACCAGACGGACTATATGAATTTAACGTCATGCCCTTTGGGCTTTGTAACGCGCCTGCCACGTTTGAACGTCTGATGGATAATACGCTACGTGGCCTCAAATGGAATATGTGCCTCTGTTACCTCGACGATGTCGTGGTTTTCTCCCACGACTTTCCTACGCACCTCCTTCGCCTCAGGCACGTTTTGAGCTGTCTGACCAACGCTAGTCTGCAGCTTAACCTGAAAAAATGCCGCTTCGCTGCACGCGAGCTCGTCATCCTAGGCCACATCGTGTCCAAGCACGGCGTATTACCAGACCCAGCAAAACTTCGAGCAGTCGCAGAATTTCCCAAGCCGACGACCATGAAAGAACTTCGCAGTTTTGTAGGCCTATGCTCCTATTTCCGGCGCTTTGTTCGAAATTTTGCATCTATCATGTCACCGTTAACCCAGCTTCTTCGCGGTGACGTGAACCTCACCTCCTGGTCCCCTGCATGTGATGTTGCCTTCGCTACTCTGCGCCGTCTGCTCACTTCCCCACCTATTCTTCGCCACTTCGACCCGACGGCTCCTACCGAAGTGCACACCGACGCCAGCGGCGTCGGGCTAGGCGCGGTCCTCGCTCAACGAAAGCCCGGCTATTCAGAATACGTTGTAGCCTACGCTAGCCGCACTCTGACGAAAGCCGAAACTAATTACAGCGTGACAGAAAAAGAGTGTTTGGCTCTGGTGTGGGCGCTTGGAAAGTTCCGGCCGTACTTATACGGCCGCCCGTTCGATCTAGTAACTGATCACCACGCGCTTTGCTGGCTCTCCACGTTGAAAGACCCTTCTGGCCGCCTTGCGCGATGGGCACTCCGCATCCAGGAGTACGACATTCGCGTCGTATACCGCTGCGGACGCAAACACTCTGACGCTGATGCCCTGTCCCGCTCACCTTTACCACCAGATCAGACGTGCGGAAACACTTGCCTCCAGACCTTGTCATCGCTAAATCTCGACTCGATTGCCACCGAACAACGTCGTGACCCGTGGATCGCCTCTCTTATCGAATATTTATCTGGCACGCCCAACCTTCCAGTATCTCGATCCCTCCGGCGTCAAGCTTTCCAATTCGCCATCCGCGATCAACTTCTTCATCGACGCAACTACGCTCCCGATGGCCGCCGGTGGTTGCTGGTCATTCCACGCACTTTACGATCGCAAGTATGCGCCTCCCTTCACGACGATCCACAATGTGGCCACGCCGGAGTGTTCAAAACATATGAACGCCTTCGCCATCGCTATTACTGGCGCGGCATGTACAATTTTGTACGTAAATTCGTGCAGTGCTGTCCTGACTGCCAGCGACGTAAATCATCACCACTACGTGCTACTGGCGAATTGCAGCCACTTCCGTGCCCTGCCAAGCCTTTTGATCGCGTTGGCGTTGACCTCTACGGCCCCCTTCCATTGACATCAGATGGCAATCGGTGGATTATAGTGGCGGTCGACCATCTAACACGCTACGCCGAAACAGCCGCTTTACCGAGCGCTACAGCTCAGGATGTCGCCTCTTTCATTTTGCAACGCTTTATCCTTCGACATGGTGCACCTGGAGAGCTCCTTAGTGACAGAGGCCGCGCTTTCCTCTCCGAGGTCGTCGGAACTCTGCTTTCGGAATGCCACGTCATTCATCGGAAAACGACAGCATACCACCCGCAGACTAACGGACTAACGGAACGGTTCAACCGCACGCTAGGTGATATGCTCTCAATGTACGTGGCATCTGATCATAGCAACTGGGACCGTGTTCTCCCATACGTCACGTTCGCATATAACACCGCAATACAAACCACCACGGGATTCTCACCTTTCTTTCTTCTTTACGGACGTGAGCCTTCCCATACAATTGATACCCTACTTCCTTACCGTCCTGATGCTTCCGAGTGTCCACCTATCTCCGATGCTGCTAGACAAGCCGAAGAGTGCCGCCAGCTCGCCCGTGCGTTCACCTCGGAAGAGCAACAACGCCAGAAAAAAACCCGTAGCACCTCTCTTCCGGATCCCAGCTATGCCCCAGGGTCTCTTGTGTGGCTTGCCATCCCATACCAAACACCGGGACTCTCCTCGAAACTTGTCCCCCGGTACGAGGGGCCTTACACCGTTTTGGAGAAAACCTCTCCGGTTAATTTCCTAATTGAACCAGTTTCCCTATCGGACGACATGCGCCGGCGTGCACGTGACATCGTCCATGTTTCCCGACTGAAACCGTACCATGAGCCTTTGCCGGAAACCTCTTAAGTCGCCAGGATGGCTCCTTTTTTCAGCGGGGGCGATTGTGAAGAAGAAGATGTGCCTGCAGCGAGCAGCATCGCCAACGCCCGGCTCTCTCGGCTCGTGCTTCGGTTCGTTGCTGTGCCGATCGCTGGACGGTTCATCACGCTGTCTCGTCGCTGCCTTTAACGGCTAATAAACCTCTTCACAGATGCACCAATATACTTATCTAAGAATATAAAAAACCGGAAGGCACTATTGGATGCGGTTTCAAGTTTCAGCAAACCCATTTTCACCAGACTATCCAAAATCAGCTTAAATCACAATAGTACAAGAGAGGTTGAAGAGTGTACTTCGATAAATTTGTTGCTTGCTTCAGTAGTATTAACGACCATATCGATCAAGCTCAGTGAAAGCATCCATGAACATATGAAAAAAAGAACATGCCACAGAACTGGGTAATGCATTGAAAGTACAAACAAAGACCACAACATTGGAAAACTGGACGGAACAAGCAGACGCCTTTTTCTGTCTCATTTTTTTATGTATGCTTTGCTAATGCTTTCTAAAAAATACATTCAAAATTGTCAAAGCTTCAACTTATCTAGGATATTGCATTTAAAATGACAATTAGACAAACTGGCTCACACACAAAAAGAATTTAAAAAATAAAGGATTACATGAGCAGCTTTTACACTACACATTAATAAATCATCACTGACATCAGCTAGCATACTAGCGCGCAGTAGGGTCATGCCAATTCAAATCATCCAGCCTGTTTCGGATCCCCACAAATATAGCTGAAATAATTTTCACATGTTTCTCGAAGCTTGAGAGATTTCCTCGTTTATTTCCGTTGCCAAAAACTGTCCTGCATATTTACAACATAGTTTTTTGCCGACTGAGCTAGAGGGCGTTAAAAAACAATTTTTGAAAAGATGTTTTTCGAATGCACTCAATAAAATGGTATTTACGGCAAGGTAATGAATTGATGCAACTGCAAAAATAATGATTTATTTGTGTAGATCAATTCCTTGAGGGCATTTCACACGAGCAAAATGCATGACTTTGTTGAAGCATAATTTTTCCAGGCTCTTGGCTAGCTCTAAGAACACATATAAAATATGTGCAATCAGCCCATTGGGCAAGCTACAAATTAAATGTATTTTAGGTGCGCAAGGTGTGGTAGATCATCTTAAAAAATTTCAAATTTCACTTTTTTTTGAAAACCCTGTATACAACAGCAAAAAACTTACCTTGGTGTAGGACCAAAAATATGCACGATAGCTTATTTGAAAGTGCTAAATATGAGCTAAACATAGATGCATTTACAGGACAGTATTATTATTAACTTCAAGAATGTTTTTGAAATTATGTATTTCTTACAGCTTTTGACCTATGTAACTCACGCAGCATGATGCATTCGCAAAGGGAATCCTAAACTAAAGCCGATTGGCCAAGGCTGCAGATGGCAAACATCTTGCTATCTTCAAGAAAATGAATTTATCATCTGCATTCTATTGCTAACAAGACTGCATAACAGTGAATGTGCTGACCTTAGATGAACCATTCAGTATTGAAGATTTACAGTCACAAATGCTATTTTTATATGAACTTCTGAAAATACCGAAGGCGTGTTTTACACACTTGATAAAAAGTTTATTCATATTCAGTACGTAAGTACTATTCGCGAATTACACTGATTAACGCAGTCTTAAAACGAATTCTTCTTTTTTTTCCAGCTTTCAGGAGACTACCTTGCTCCTTGAGACCCAAACCTTGTCATATGAGTTCACAAAAATGAAGAGCTTTGTAGTCAGAATTTTAAGGCTAGCCTACTGTGATCTCTCTCTTATGTTGTGGGTAACGTAGTCTTATTGCGTATTGTATACTTTTTACCCACTTCATGGCTCATCTCTGAGTCAAAACTAGGAAAGAAGAGAGAGAGCTGCTCCACTTCACCCTCTCCCACTTGCTGTTCAGATATTTTTCAGTTTAGTTATTCATAAGCATATATACCATTGAAGATACAAATGAACACAAGAATATACATAAAGTGTGGCTGTTATCACTTTGCCTTCACACTACCCCATCCAAAAAAATATTTCTTTTGCTATGCTATACCTGTCAACACAATCTAGCCACATTTGTTTTAGTGCACCTCTGATCAATTTTATTAACGGTTGCTTTACAGATGGTACTTAGATCGACGTCTACATTTCTGTCAGTGGGCTTAGGTTGAAGATTGCCTTTGCATGTGCATCATGCTGCAGAGATACGTAGGTCAAAAGCAGTAAAAAAACAATAAATAAAGAAATATTTTTAGTGTAAAAAGTATTACTCTCTAGTAACTGCACCTATGTTCAGCTAACACATAACGCTATCAAGTGAGATATCATGCATATTTTTTGCTCAAGCGTCATGGTGAATTTTGACGCTGAATACAAGGATTTCTTCCCCCCGTCCCCCCAAAAAAAGGTTAAATCGCGATTTTTTTCTCAGACGATCTGCTATACTTTCAGCGCCTATAATATTTAAAATTTTTATCATGTCAAACAGGCCAGCTTCACATAATCTATTTGTAATCTTTGAGCTTTCCATGTTTCCTGAAAAAAACTACAAAATTTGGCTACTATTCAGATTTGCTGGTGTGAGAAGCCTTCGCAGAACTGATATACATAAATAAGTCATTATTTTTACAGTTACACTGCCTCATTACCTGTCAACCAATACAACTTTATCGAGTGAATTGCAAAAAAATGATATGAAAAGATTGCCTTTTTATGCCCTCTAGCTCAGTCGGCACAGAACTACAGCAATAAGCACGAAAACTTTTTGCTAGCAAAATAAACAACCAAGACGAGTTATTTGAGAAATGTGAATTTTCTTGGGCCATATTTGTGATGATCTGAAGAACCCTGGTCATTTGGCGTGTCATGACCCAGTTATAACGCGGTAACTGAATGCAAATTAACAAAAAAGCGGAATGCTTTCGATGGGCTTATTTTTTTGTTAGACACAGCAACAATAATGCAATCAACAGTTTGGCCAGGAAAAACACTGTGGAAAATAACTATAGTGTATTAATTATGGTTTCAATTACATAGGTCATGGCAGGTGACAAACTAATGGTGTACTGATTGTAACACCAACCAACCTATTACATTTACCAAAATTTTGCATTGAGCTTCCTCGCGTTCGTTTTCTAGGTACAATATACTAAACATGTATGTATGGGTCAATGTATGTATGGGTCAGAAACCTTCCTGTGCCCAGTCAAAAAACTAGTAGAGTATTCAAGAACCTTCACGTCATAAAAAACATTATTGAGTCAGCATTTATACAGCATATGTGGTTGTTTAAATACCCTGGCAGGCACCGCCATGGTGGTCTAGTGGCTGAGGTACTCAGCTGCTGACCCGCAGGTCACGGGTTCGAATCCCGGCGGCGGATGCTGCATTTAAGATGGAGGCAAAAACGTTGTAGTCCCGTGTGCTAATTTTTGGGTGCAGGTTAAAGAGCCCAGGTGGTCGAAATTTCCGGAGCCCTCCACTATGGCATCTCTCATAATCACATAGTGGTTTTGGGACGTTAAACTGCACATATGAATAAATCAATTAAATACCCTGCCACCACTCATAAAGCAAAGGTAGTGTCAATGAAAACGTTACAATTACCCACAATCGAACTTATCAGGACAGACCAGCAAAGAAGCACTTTTGTAAGAAAAAAAAGAGCATCAGCCAAAATATACACCACTATTTATTTTTAAACTCAAGTCAAGAGCTTCAAAATGCAGCTGTTTGTATAAAAGTTGAATAATGCATGCCATGTGAAATATTTCTGGGTGCTTTTCTCGTGTATTCCACATGAGGTGCAAGAACGTAGTCTATTCCAGAAAATGCTAATTACTCTTGAAAAACAAGCTTCCCATCATAGTGAAGCGCAGGGGCAATCGGTTTTTCTTCACCAGTTAGGACCGAAATGGCGCTCGTTTCAGCGATAAAAGAAAGAAAGCAACACTTTAAAAAAGAGTTGATGATTGGGCTAATTCATGTTTGGACATAATAACCATTTGGAGTAGCGCAAGTAGACAGGACTGACATCGGATACGAACGGACTAGCACAGGCACTATTGCAACGCTAAACAAAACTGAGCGAAATTGTAACATGTAGTCTCGAGGCTGTTGAGCCAAAAGAAAGATATTCTTTACCACGCATGGTCTGTCCAATTATTATTGACAATGCATGTTTCACAAGCATGTCTTATTTTAGTGGTGTCACGGACAATAATATCTATTTTGCGTGAACGACATGTCAAGTGCTTGGTTAGCCGAAATTGCATAGAATGGGGCACAGCAGAGTTTCAAAAGAACAGGCTTCCGAAAGAGAGATCGTACTGAAAGAATTTCTTAAGTGGTTCATTACTTACTATGGGCTCTAATTCAAATGACTGTGGTGATGTAAGGTAAGGTAAAAGGCTAGTTTCGAAAATGAAAACAAGATTCTAAGAAAAATCGAAGCTTGTAGCCAGAGTGCCCACCAAAAAAGTTGGAAGGGTTACCTTACCATAACGTCGTACAATTTGGAAATAGGGGAAATAGGGTACACGGAGGTGAATGGACTCACTCTTTCCTCAACCCCTCTTAATATTAATGCCTTAATTTGGGAGGTGAAACCCGAGTGCCTGTGAGAAGATTCATGCCAGACCTTTGTTTCGTGCAAAGTGCTTGCCATCATTAAATTCCTCCATAGTATAAAATGGACGCAAAAAAAGGAGAATGTCAAGAGCTCGTTTTTCAACCTTTACAAATTGTTAATAATAATAAGAAAACCAATGATAATATAGGGGGTGTTATTTAAAGTAATCATAGTGTAGTTGTGAGAAAGGTGCACAGTGATAGATTTGGCAGAGACAAAACCTGTCAACTTGGAACACGTCCGATGTTTCACCAACTTGTTCATTATTTCTAACATACCTAACGCAGGTGCACAAGCCCTTAAAGTTCCTCTCATTCCGTTCATTCATAATAAAGGTTTCAATCTGTAAGATGGGATGCCGTCATGTTGTATGTAAAGATAATTAGTTATCTTCGAACTCATAAAATATTACGCGTTTTACCATTCCAGCAGGCAGGAAAAGTGTTCCATACTCACCGTCATGACTACTAGCAGTTTTAACACTTTCAGCACCTACTTGTGTTGTGCAGACATATATTTCTTGCAACCTACACTTCTGTGGTTCTATAGATTCTTTCCCTGGAATATCGAGCTTATCATGGTAAACCTTTTGTATATGAAAAATGTTCTGAAAAAACAAGTTTATTCAAGACGCTGCAACAGTCATTCGAAAGCCTTAGAAGTTTTGAGCACCGACACAGTTTTGCGAATGGCTTCTACAGTAGTAAAATGCGTCCTTGTAATTCTGAAAGGTTTTTAAACGACCCTTGACACCAAATTTGGAAACTTGAAATGCTTGTGTTGTCTGACAGTCCAGAATGCGGAGGCACTTATGACCAATAATTATTGAAGAGCGCTGCCTATAAAATATTTTAATTTGGTTTTAAAGTAAAGGTGAGTGCTCATCCGAGTTATTAGCACCAATCGACATCTCTGGACGCAAAGCACGGAGGAAAGAAAGGTTGGAGAGGGCATGCCTAGCCGGCGCGCGGCGTGAAATGTGTGGAGGAAATGACATCATGGCGGCTATATTGACTGGGCACAATGGCTGCTTTGCTATGGTTACTTGTTACGCATTAGAGCTGGTCTAGCAATGAGCGGCTGCGGCTGGCGGTGTCATGTGTGCCTCCCCAGGTTTAGTGCTGAGCCGTGGCGGACAATATCCATGCTCTGCGCCACGTTATTGTTTACGCAGTGTTCTCCTGGGAGTTACTGTATTCTGAGCAACGTTCACAAGTCCTTTTGTCTATCAGGTGGTTTCAACAATGCGTAGAACGAGTCCATATCCATATGTCGTGCGGCGGATGATGGGGATGAAGCAATTAGTGTTCAGCAAAATTGCGTTGGGCGCCATGATGAAGCGGAACATCGACGACAGCGTTGCAGGTCAGTGAAGGTTGGGCAGTGCACCTGCTTGTGACAACGGACGACGCTGTTGAGCCCAGCAAGACGCAATGAGGACCATGGGAACATACGTAGTTTCACATTGTGTGTGTACAGTAACAACTTGCATGTGCGTATTAAAACACCTTTCCTCTTCCGCTTCGTATACCATCCCCAAGGATTGCATGTAATCTCAACGTAACAGCAACCGCGTTCAAGTGCCATTTGCACCGTGCTCAAATTTACCACGGTCGCAGAATGCTGACGCCGGTGAGTTTCGCGTGGAACACGGACACAGTGGCTGGACACTGCGTCAGCCGCGTTGCGGAATGCAACCGTAGAAGGCGCACGACCGATCATGTTGTCTGTACAGTTGCTGAATGAATGACGTGAAAACACTTATCGTTGTCAGTGCATCTAGCGCGCATTTTCTGGTACTTGCTACTGTGTCGGTGCGCTTCTACTAGCTGTTAATACTGGGACGAAATGATTTCGCTGAAGCTGTTGCGCTGGCCCAGAGTGTTGAGCCCCGTTCCATTAGTTTCGGGTCGTCACGACACGCGCGCTGCGCAGCTCACGTGCTTTCCGAGCCGGAGAGAGAGTCGTGCCTTCTTTACATTCGGATGTAAACAAGAGAGGAGAATCCGCTCAGTCAAATTGCCGACTTCCGGCTTCATTGAGGCTTCACAACGAGTGGCGTCAGGGCCTCTCCTACCTTTACTTCCTCCGTGATGCAAACAGAGATTGAGCGTGACGTTCTATGAGTCAGGGGAGTATTGTCAACAACAGAGAACATTTGTGGGGTGCGCACCAAACCGCAACTGGAACCCGGTGGGGAGTGCCACTTGATCTTTGCTCCCTCTCATTCTGTAGCCGGGCTGCTCTCACAGTGGTTTAGGAGGCTTACGGCAGTAGTTGTCCTCTTTCTATCTCAGGAGAATATGATCAAAGGCCTGACATTGTTTATTCGTTCTTCACCACCCGCAGGACTCCCAATTTTCGAAACTGCATGCGCCAAAGCATCGGTCTCTTGACCGATGTTTCAGCGCATGTAGTCTCAGGCAATTTCACGCTGTGTGGTGCTTGTCTCTTGGAATACTTAGGCGGGCGTTTTCATTCAACACAATATTGTAATTCATGCACTAGTATTGATTATACAACGCTTCAGAGCAGTTATGTTTCAACGTCGATATTACCACAAGAAAAGCTAAATATAAAAAGAAGTTGCAAAGAAATCTAATGCTGTACGGATTCTTTAAAGGGTATGCGCATAAGCTTCTCTGACGCATGGTGGTGTGCATTGCAGGTAGATTTCACTTTGGGGAACAGGAAACAGTCTGCTGGTGCTAAGTAAGTGCAGTAAGAGAATCGGGTAATCGTTGAGACTTCATTTAGGTCAGGTGGTCATGTACTGGGAGGCTAACTCAAACGTTCATGTTCAGTCATGTTGCTGTTCAATCGGTTGGTGCATTAAGCATTAGCACAGTCTCTCAACACGAGCCACTAAAACTTTATCTAGCCTGACAAAATACTGAGATGACTGACATTTCGCACGTCAGGGAGGTTACATCTGCCACCACAGAGCGTGCGCGTTGCAAGTGTCCCTGCAATGGAATCATGCCAGAAAAAAGTTGTTTCCTATACTTTTTATACCGATATACACACTCTGTCTATATATATATTCATAATTGTCTGTCACAAAGCACATTCTTTTTATGGAGAAATCTTGAGTGCAAGCCAGGAAGACCCCCCAAAGGATAAAAAGACCAGCACTGGCACTAACAACTTTGTTGTTTTTGCAACATGTACAGTCACCCACCGTTTCCTCCGACGCTCAAAATTCCAACATGCCCATTCAGTCAAACATCACTGTGGCACCGCCACTTATCCCATTGAAACGTTACAAACTCAGGACCGAGAATTTGGATGCCTCATGGTGCACCATTCAGATATTCCGCACTCCGGCTGGCTGATCAAATGCAGCATCGAATGCCATGACCAGCTGCCAGCATTCTTCTTACAATAAATATTGTTACGGGGAATAAAGTATACACAAGGAATATACTGGTGAGCAAATGCGTACGACGCTGCTGCAGTCTGAGCACGTTCCCCACAGCACTTCGTCGTCATCATCATCAGGCATTTACTTAGCCCATGACATTACCCGCCGGCGGCAGAAGCACCGTCACGGTGCATTAATTCTCGGGGCGTGAGTAGTATGATTTAAGCCGTGAGACGTGCACTACATCGGTCGGGACTGAAGCTGGTACTGACGTGGTATGGAGTGGAGCTATCTCATAGGTCACGCTGGTGACCGTGCGTATGACGCGGTAGGGGCCAGCGTAAAGGGACATCAGTTTTTCGCAGAGACCAACACGACGCGATGGTAACCACAGCAAGACGAGCGACTCCGAAGGGTACTGTACGTCGCGGTGCCGGCGATCGCAAGCACTTTTTTGGTTAAGCTGCGAGGCACATAACCCATCCCGGGCGACTTGGCGGGCGAGGTCAGCTCGGGCCAGGGCATCATGAGCATAAGCAGTCGATGAGGGGGCGTCAGATTGGAGCATGGTGTCTGTTTGTTTGTTTATTGTTTGTTTGTTTATTAATACTGTCAACCCCAAGCTGGGGTTTTTACAGGAGTGGAAAACAGAAAGAAGAAATGGTCATGAAAAACGTTACAAAATAGAGACATACAGCGAACACAGGCATTTACACTAAAAGACAAAATTAAACACAGGCATGTGCACTTGCATTCTGCGCATTGAAAACAACAATTAACAAAGCGAGAGGCAATATACATTGACATCGTGAATATACATTGACATCGTGAAAAAAAAAAAAAAAAAAAAAAACTACTATGACGCATCTATTTCGGAGAAAATAAGCGATTCTAAAGCTGCAGAAAACGCCGTGATAGAGGAAGACATCGCGACTTTGTTTGGTAGTTCATTCCATTCTTTAATTGCCCTCGGAAAGAAGCTGTATTTAAATGCGTCGTTTCGGGTGGCTGGTGGCTGTATATATAAGGTGTGTTTGTGTCTAGAGCGCGGATCTGGAGAAATTTCAAAGAAATCTAATGAGTTGATTTTAACCTGACTATGAATAATGAGGAATAGAAATTTCAAACGGTCATACTTGGTTCTAAGTTCTAAGGCTTGTAGGTTTGCACGGTTGCAAAGTTCGGAAGCAGAGTGCATGCGTTGATATTTATTGAATATAAACCTGGCAGCCATTCTTTGAACTTTCTCCAGTTTATATAGGTTAGTGGTGGTATGAGGGTCCCATACTATTTTACAATATTCAATTATTGGTCGTACTAGCATTTTGTACGCAAGACTTTTTACTTCGGGTGTTGCGTCATGTAACCTTCGCCTCAGACCCCATAGAGTTTTGTTTGCCTTTCTACAGGTGACGTCTACGTGAGTATTCCACCTCAAATCTGGAGTGAATATTAGCCCTAAATATTTATATTCTGTTACCCTTTTTAGATCGTGGGAACCAATATTGTAATTATATTTGAGAGGTACCTTTTTTCTTGTTATGCTCATGCAAACTGATTTTACGGGGTTTAGAACCATCTGCCATTCATTACACCATAGTAAAATTTTGTTTAAGTTGTTGTTCAGGTCTATCTGGTCTCTCAGGGATGTGATCTTGTTATATATAACGCAGTCATCTGCAAACAATCTCACGGGAACAGACAAATCTGAGGGCAGGTCATTTATAAAAATAAGAAATAAAAGAGGCCCCAGAACACTGCCTTGAGGCACACCGGATATAACGGGTCTGGACTTTGATCTAATTTTATTTATTTCTACGTACTGTGTACGAGAATGGAGGTAAGAAATGAACCACTGAGTAATATTTGAGTTTCTGAATATTTCATTTACTTTTAGTAAGAGTTTGGGATGCGAGACCTTATCGAAGGCTTTGGCGAAATCTAAGAATATTAGATCAATCTGTTCCCGTCGATTAATTGCCTGCGCAAAATCGTGAACTGTGACAACAAGCTGCGTTACTGTAGATAATCCCCTTCGAAAGCCGTGTTGCACTGGTGATAATAAATTGTGAGTGTCTAAATAATTAGAGAGATGCTTACACAGTATATGCTCAAGCAGTTTGGAGCAGGTACTCGTAAGAGAGATAGGCCTGTAGTTACCCACTTCTGAAGTGTTCCCACTTTTGTGAACTGGTATTATTTTAGCTTCTTTCCAGGCTACAGGAAATGAGGCTTGATTTATTGAAGTTTGAAAGATTATAGTAAGATACTTTGCGACCCATTGAGCATATCTATATAGAAACTCGTTCGGAATGCCGTCTGGACCAGCGGATTTCTTAATGTCAATGTGTAGAAGAAGGTTTAATACTCCTTCTTCGTTGATTAACGGGTCGGATACCGGAGGGCGATTGGAAGCGTCAGAAAAGGACGGAAGGGCACCATCATCTTCGGTGAAAACAGAAGAAAAAAAAGAATTGAAATTTTCCGCGCGTTCAAGGGCAATTTTTTCATCGACCGGTTTATTCTGTTTCTCGGACGGGTTTACATACCTCCAGAATTTGTTAGGTGCTTCGTACAGAAATTGTTTCAATGTTACATTAAAAAATCTTTCCTTAGATTCCTTGACAAGACGATTTAGATCAAGCCTCATGTTATGAAGTGCAGTCTTGTTCTGGGCACTTGGATGACGAGAACAAGCTTTTCTCTTCCTTTTAATCCTCCGTTTGACATGAATTATATCTCTCGTGATCCAAGGGTTATTTTTTTTACACTTTTTAAAACTCTTAGGAATAAACCGCCTAATGCATTCCATTGTTATATTATGAAAATATTCCCACAAGCAGTTAGAGCTACCATTTGATTCATAAATAGCAGTGAAGTTACAAAACGACCTTTCAAGAAAATCCAAAACACTAACATCATCGGCAGCTTGAAAGTTCGGATAAGTGATGCCCGATTTCTGCTGTGAGGTGCACGACGACATGCTCATGGACAGTATAATCATCTTGTGGTCTGATAAACCCTCTTCAACAAGGCAATCATTCACATATGAAGTCAAAGCGTTGGATAATAAAATCAAATCAAGTACAGAGGACCGTGTTGCACATACTCTAGTGAACTCATTTACAACCTGATGTAAATTGAAAGAGAATATTAAGTCGAGAAATAAGTCACAAGAAGCATCATGTGAGCCGACGGCCACATGCGAATGCCAATCAATAGCCGGAAGATTGAAATCACCTAGTAAGATGATATTGTCTTTTTCTCTAAAGTGGCTGTCCATGAATCTTCTTAGTTGCAAAATGTACTCAACAGGGGAGTTTGGAGGTCTGTAGACCCCACCTATAAACACTGTGCGATTATTTAGTTTTGTTTTAATCCATACGGCCTCAATACCATCTGCTGCATCCAGGGAACTATATGTCCATGGACAAAGGCGGGTCATAACCAAACAGTAGGTGTAAAGGTGAAAATCCAGCTGTATCGTGACGAAAGGTAATGAAAGGTAAGTGGATGGCCCAATCTTTGTGGTCCTTGGAGACGTACATCGCTAACATATTCGTCAGGGTACGGCTGAGGCGTTCCGTGAGGCCATTGGTTTGTGGGAAGTACGCTGAAGTGAACTTGTGGTGGGCAGGGCAGGATCGCAGGAGCTCGTCCATTACTTTAGATAGAAAACAGCGGCCGCGGTCGGTGATCAACTGACGAGGAGCACCATGACGCAGAATGATGTCATTAAGAAGGAAATCGGCTACATCAGTAGCGCAGCTGGTGGGGAGGGCGCGTGTAACGGCATACCGCGTTGCGTAGTCGGTAGCAATAGCAATCCACTTATTACCGGTGGCTGACACGGGAAAAGGTCCTAGAAGATCGAGGCCAACTCGGAAAAAAGGCTCATCTGGTACTTCAATGGGCTCGAGGGTACCAGCAGGTCCCAGAGCAGGTGTCTTGCTGCGCTGGCAGAGGTCGCATGCTGCAACGTACTGTCTCACAAAACGGTAGAGGCCAGGCCAAAAGAATCGGCAGCTAACGCGGTCATACGTGCGTGACACCCCTAGGTGTCCAGTGGAGGGGGCATCATGGAGCTGGGCCAAAACGTCTGAGCGAAGATGCGCAGGAACAACGAGTAAAAGCTCAGCACCTTCTGGACGGGCGTTGTAGCGGTGCAAGATGTCGTTGTGAAGATCGAACAGTTGCAAGGAGTGGTCATGGTGGGGGGAGTGGAGACCATTGATAATAGCACGCAAAGAGGGGTCGAGGCGTTGTTCAGCAGCTATGTCTGTGAAGTCGGTAATTGAAAGAACGAGGACCTCTTGTCCATCTTCCATCATGTCAGAGGGATCGACTGGGTAACGGGACAAGCAGTCGGCATCCTTGTGAAGTTGTCCGGATTTATAGGATACAGAAAAAGTGTGCTCTTGTAAGCGCAGCGCGCAGCGACCAAGGCGTCCCGTAGGGTCCTCGAGTGAGGAGAGCCAGCAAAGCGCTTGGTGGTCCGTAATAACTGAGAATGGTCGGCCGTAGAGGTACAGTCAGAATTTCGCAATTGCCTAGACGAGAGCTAAGCACTCGCGTTCTGTGATCGACTAATTTTGTTGCGAGCGCAACAACAGCCGGCTTGCGTACGCGACGACGCGGTGCATTCCTTGTTGCCGCGGCGCAAGCACTGCGCCTATGCCGTGGCCACTTGCGTCAGTACGAAGCTCCGTGGCGGCAGATGGGTCGAAGTGTGCTAGGACTGGTGGATTGGTGAGAATCTCAACGAGCGACGAGAACGCGTTTGCTTGCTGTTGGCCTTAGGTGAATGCGACATCCGTTTTGAGGAGGCCGGTTAGAGGACGCGCTACTTCAGCAAACTTCTCGACAAAACGACGGAAATAGGAGCACAGTCCCAGAAAAATTCAGACGTCCTTGGCTGAGCGGGGTGTGGGGAAGTCGCGAACTGCTCGGACTTTCGCAGGGTCTGGTTGAACGCCCGCAGCGTCAACAAAATGGCCGAGTACGCAGATTTGGCGTTGCCCAAAGCGACATTTGGACGAGTTAAGTTGCCGTGTGCTCTCTTCTTATCTGGAGATCTTTGACTTCAGAGACCGTAATTTGAGCCAGACATCCGTGGTAACCCATCGCATCGACACCGGTGACGCTCGACCCATTCGCCGACGGCCCTACCGTGTGTCAGCTCTGGAGCGTGCTATTATACAGCGACAAGTCGATAAAATGCTTCATAAGGGCATAATCAAACCCTCATCTAGTCCCTTGTGCTAACCCGTTGTACTTGTTAAAAAGAAGCACAATTGCTGGAGATTCTGTGTTGATTACCGCCATCTCAACCATATTACCAAAAAAGATGTCTACCCTGCACCTCCACCAATGATGTTACGGGGAATAAAGTATGCACATTGAATATACTGGCGAGCAAATGCGTACAACGCTGCTGCAGTCCGAGCACGTTCCCCACAGCACTTTGTCGTCGTCATCCTCAGGCATCTACTTAGCCTGTGACAATATGTTGCCAGCACTAAAAGGTTGCAGTGAGTAAGGCTGGAGATATTGTCAGGGTAAAAGTCATTGCAGGAATTACAATTGTCCATTTCGAAGGCTATGCGTTTTTGGGCAGCACGTAATAGCCGTTTCTGGCCGGGTATTAATTGAATGAGTACCACAACATAACTGCAAGGCAAGTCATACTCAAAATCAGCTCGTTTATTGCTCGAAGTGGCCACACGTACGTAGAAATTAAAGAAACACGAGTGGTGCATCATTTACCAGCTTTATGCAACTTAGTTCCTTTAGGCATTTGAGAGTTTGCTTGACAATTATTTCTGTGGTCAAGTGTGTTTTGTGTCTTGCTCTCTTGTTTCTTGCAAGGCCTGCTAAAAAGGCTGCAACGCTACCAATTCCATTTGTGTCGTTGGAACAAGACAATTCAGAATTTACAAGACACAGATGACGGTGAAAGAAGCTGTAATAACTTGCAAGACCAAAGTAGGGAGACATCAGTGTGATGCTGCTTAGGAGTTTGAGTAGGGCAACGACGGGTGAACAGTGACTTATGATGACTCCCCTAAAGTGCCACCCTCACTAAAGAAATGCAGATCTAGCATATACCTTAACTGTGCTATGACCATCAGTTAAGGCCAAGCACTAGCTAAAAGCCAGGCACACTTAGTTGCCTGTAATTGTGCTTGTGTGCAGACGTGCACTACTTTTACTGGCCACTGGGACAATAAGTTGCTCTCTTTCTGGTGAGTCTTTTGTTTTGGCCTCTCATTTATTCAAAATTTTCAACAGTTCTTGCCTAATGAGAATAAACAGTCGGCAACTTATAATTGTCATTGCTACATAACATTGCATATGCAGCAAAACATATTACATACCAACCCACAGATAGTTAACAATGAAGTGAACGCACGAGTTGAAAATAAAGAGGTTTACAATAAACATTGAGGTATCATTATTACAAAGCTTACATTTTCTCGATTTGTGGAGCATAGGTGTAAGCAACATATTTACATATTTACTCTTGCTTCCACCAAAAATCAATGTCTGACAAAATCATAAGGCACAGCTGCAGAAGTATAGTTAATATGAGCACTAAGATGTCTTTCTTTTGTAATATCATTTACGCATTGTGAATATTTCTGAAGTTTCTCAATTATCCAATGCCAAGTTGGCCCAATGCAGGTCTTGCTACTAGAATGAGCTATGGTGTGTATCAAAGTTGCTGTGTGGTATACAGCAGACTCCATGCTGGACTAGCGTCTGCTACCCTCCCCCCTCCCCCTATATATACAGAAGCGCTGCCTAGAAACTTGTTTATTACAGAAAAGCCATAGAAATATCGTCGGTGGTAACCACTCTCTAGGGTTGACATTTGACAGCATGAAAGTAAGGCGCCTCAACTGGCCAGATAGCACACAGTCACACATAACCTTCTTAATTTTTTAAAATCGCGGCTTCGGTAACGGTCATTGGGAGCAGCATTATAGCTTGCAGCCAAAGCATGACGTAAGACCCGACTGTTGAAGCTCTACTGCATTTTACACTGCATAAGCTTTTGAAATACAGATTTCAAACATAACGATACAATGTCCCTTTCAATACATTTCCAATGTGCTAGCTTAAATCACAAGTTCTTGGCATAGGTAGACTACTGGCCTTGGTCATGTTCAGTGCAGATAAAATAAAATAAAATGGAAGAAGGGGAAGGGGAGCACCTTGAACTCGGCACACACACAAGTGCCTGTGTGTGTCCCCCTTTGTCTTGCCTTGTAGTGATAAGTATGCACTAAACATCAGTAGAGTAGAAAGCCCATCTCTGTGTCATTTAGGTCAGTCCATTGGAAATTTGTGAGAAGAGGAATAGTGTGATGTATACAATCTGCTTTCAAAGTTCATGTAAGCATAAGGTGCAGAGTTTTGGCATTTACGAAGTACACCACACTTCAGCTGCAGGCAGCAATATGGTGCTATATACAGATGTTCCTGAAGCCTTGATTCAAACAGGAAAAACCAGTAAGATGGTGACATGTGAACGGGAACCATTCAGGTCACGTGTAGAGCTTTGACTTTATCAGGTGGCACATGAGCTCTCAAGAGTACCTAGAAGGCGCAATATCCCCCTTAACACATTTTACCATGAACAGGCTTGCTCAGGTGTGGTGTCACACAGGCGGTCGTAACAGGCATGGATGGCAAATGAAGCAAGGTGTCTTCTATGTTTCATGAAGCAATTGTGAAGTAAATGTCATACTGCTGTCCTGTGGCAAGACATCAAGTGGGCACAGCATCAATAAACGACGTAGGGAAGAATGCACAGAAAATATATAGTAGTTAAAAAAGTCGCACTTCTTTGCTCACCCTAATAACTGCTGCAGATGTGCACTGCAGTTTTGGAGCCATGAATTTCACTCCTTATTCCTGCTGCAATAACATGCAGCTCGGCACTTCAGGAAGAGGACAATGTTGCATTCCAAGATAAATTGGGGACATCTCTTGGTAGTACAGCAGTACAGAAAATGAAAAGGTAAACATGAACTTGGGTGCAGCTATTGTGTCAAATAGCCCAGTCCCTGCTGGGCTATTCGACACTATAGATCCGTATTACCTAAACCGATCAAAATGCGTTCGTGGCACAAGCTTTTGTGTTTTGACGTTTTTTACAGCACAAAGCAATTTAAAAAAAAGCGCTTGAAAGCTCCGTGTGCAGATTATCTACTCTGTTCTTAATGCACTGCAAAAAAATTTCTAACTTCAAGAAATCTTTTTAGGGCAGCAATTTTACAGCAAAGGTAACTCCTGTTCACTTTCTTTGACAGCCGTTAACAAAACAGCAGATTGCCCTTTGTATGCCTCATTTACACTGCATCGCCCTAACACATCCACTCTGTTTCCTGCGTAGTTTCTTGCAACAACCCGAGTTTCATTTTGTTGTGCCCAAACTTCTATGTATATTTCGCCTAGGAGAGCGAAGATTTTGAAGTGAAAAAGACTACTTACAAGATCTTCAACTTGACCCCTAGTTTATTTTGAAAAGTATCTCAGTTTGAAAAGAAATGTGCAGCCACAGTAACACCTGATTTTCACTGAAGCAACAACAAATATCTGCGTATAAACATGTTAACAGTCAACGACACCATTAATGGGGCATGCTTAATGACTTTTAAGACTAAACTGCATTCAAGGTAGTTTATTATCTTCATTGTCAGATGCACCGATGATGCACTAATGAAGGAATCGGCGGCAATTCTAATCTTTCCCGCCTGTAAGATTTTGCGCTCATACATGCCCTTTAGCCCTTCCCTTGACATTCGCCTTCTCGAAGAGTGCATTGCAGCCACATGTATTGCAATGCGCAGGAATGTGCACCCCGTTGCTCCGAGCATTCATGTTAGTTACGTACCCTCCGAGTCTATCGCTATGGCATCAGGCTGTGTGGCTGATGTAAGCTTTGCCACAACTGACTAGTATCTTATATACCACTTACGTAGCCCAGGGGTCAAATTGCTTCTTGTGTTTCTTTCAACAGATTTTTTTTCTGTTCTGTCACGTGCAGAAGTGCATAAATTGAAAATCTTTAAAGGTGGTGAGAAGACGAGGGTAAGCTTTGAACATTCTCATGAGGTTGTGTGAAATCATGTGAATCTAAGGAATTACAACAAACTTGCTGGACCTCTGTCATGTTGGCACGCTCAATGAAGTCACAATCTGCTTGAGACGGAAGAATGTTATAGCAGCGAGCAATGTTGAAGAAAAAGCCCAAAACAAAGGTGCAAATCTGGCACTCAAAGCTAAGGCCATCATTATGATAGCATGACTTGGTCAGTCGTGTTAAGGCTGTTAAGACCGTCATCATCATTAAGTTTTTCGGCCTTTGTGAACGGGACGAAAACATATCGATGCATTCCAAGCAAGGGTGTGCCGTCAAGACGGGTTGATTTTCTCTCGGCGAAACCTGAACGAGGAGTGCGGGACTGGTTCGCGCAAAGAAAACGCACGAGCCAAGAGAGACGCCATTGTGAGCTCGACTCAAGAAAGGCCATTGTGTTTGCTGTGAGCAAGGCTTTTGGGGCAGACAAGGAGGCAGCTGGGCCATTTTCGAGGTCACCGAGGATCTGGAAATCTCTGAACCAGCATGGCATTTGCAGTTTAGGCTGAAAGCTAAAGCCAAACTGGTTGTGGCTTCAACTTGTGAGCAGATGTGGAGCCACGGATATGCGAAGCTAAGCCAGAGCTTCTATCAAACAACCAGGCATGGAATGTGGTGTTGAAGGTAAGGAAAGGGCACTATCTGCTGTAGCCCTTGCCCGAGACCCACTCGACGATGAGGGATTAGTTGACCACTCCACCTTCCCCCTTTCTCCATAGGATCGGCTGAATGGGGTGGTATACTTTGACGATATGCTAGCACAGCACTACAATGTCTTACCCAAACAAAGTCAGGCATGTTTGACACGTGTACTGGCAGCCGGTTCTTCGAACCTCACCCAACTGCCAGAAGTCTTGGAAACCAAGGTCATCTAAACTCATCGGACGTGCGCGAAACTCAGTGACGTGCGCGAAACTTGGTGACGTGCGCGAAACGTCGGTGCAGTGCATTTGTGACCAGATTTGGGCATCTAGTAGACTGTGCCCTCTCCACATGCATTGTGTGGTGTTTTCCCCTCCTTGAAGGGTAGAGCACCTAGACCATGGAGCCCCATATTGGCTAAAGCCGCGGACAATACGCCCAAGGTTGGCAACGAGGCGCTATATAAGCGGAAGACTTTGGTAAATTTGAAGTTCTACAGTTCAACAGCTCTCCTGTACAGTTCTGATCACTTGATCACCCCCTTTCTAATTCTCAGTTACTATCCATGTAAATAAATTCTTGTCGTTTTTACGAGCGCCTCAACTTACTTGTTCGACGATGGGTCCTAAGACGGGGGCCTGCTACGAAACTGAGACCCGCAGGACCCGGAGTCGCAACAAGGCATGAAGAAGCGATCCCACCAGTATAGTATGAGAAGAGTCGTATGGGAAGATAGTTTTTTTTAACCGTGGCTAATACTCCCAGTAAATATGGCAGTCACACTTGAAAAAGAATGCTAAATAAATCTTGATCGTATTGTTGGTTGAACACTGCTTTAAGCAGAGTTCACCCTCATTATCCTTTACAATGGACCTTTCCGACAATGATGCTATCCAAAAAAACATGCGACGATCACATTTTTTGAGAGTATAATGCACGATCAAAAAAAGCTATTTTCTCAATTGACTTTTTTCATACTATACTGGTGAAAGGCGGATTGCTTCTTCGAGCCTCAACTCGGCTCTGATCAAGTCATGCTCTTTTTAAGGTCAACTTCAGCTTTGACCATCCGAATTTGTGCCTTCAAACATTGGGTTTTTTCCCACTTTGCTCGTTCCCATAGCATCCTCCCTTGTGAAGCAGATTGCGGGTTCACCCAGCATGCTAACCCGACAGAAGTTTAACAAGTTGAACAAGTTTGTTGCTATTCCCTACATTAACAAGATTTCACACAACTTCAAGAGGACAGCTTCTACGCAGAGCATTGACCTCGTTCTCACGGCATTCTAAAAGCATTTCTGTTTGTGCACTTCTTGCAGGTGAAAGTACAGAGAAAGAAGTATGTCAAAATGCATAAAAAGCCATTTGTCTGCCGTGCTACGGAAGTGGTATATAAGATGCCATTCAGCTATAGTAAAGCATACATCGCCCAAACAGGAAATTGTCCTAACGGTCAACTCTGAGAGCACGCAACTACGATGAATGCTTGAAATAATGGGGTGCACTTTCCAGCGCATTGCAGTAAATTTGGCTGCAATGCACTTTTCGCGAAGGCGAATGTCAAGGGCAGGGCTAAGGACAAGTGTTAGCGCAAAATATTACGGGCGGCAAAGATCGATATTGTCGCAGATGCACGCATTAGTGCATCATCGTTGCATCGGACAATGAAGGAAATAAATTTTTTTGAATGCAGTTAAATAAAAAAAAACTGATTAAGCGTGCCCATTTTGTGGTATATTACATTGTTAACACATATTTGTACCCAGATATTAGCTGTTGGTTTAATGAAAATCAGTTGTGACTGTGCCTGCGCATTTGTTTTTTGCGCCGAGATACTTTTCGAAATACACTCGGTTGCAAGTTGAGTGTCTTCTAAGTAGTCTTCCTTTGATTCCAAGCCCTCGCTCCTCTAGGCCAAATGTAAACTAACTAGCCAAACAATTCACTATTTTGAAGCACACTTCCACTAATAATGGGCGCGGTGGTCACGTGTCCACCTTAATTTAAGAATCGCGGCGCTTCCCAGTAAGAGTCACGCCATAATATTTTTTTTGCTGATGTGACTGCACAGTTACTTGCAGTGTAATAATGTTTTTCTGGTGGTTTTATCAAAACGACTGCATGTATTTAGCCTTCATTTATCCCTGCTCGCCACATGTTTTTTGATGAGCATAGCTAGCATAAGTACCTTTTGTCACAGCAATTTTCTGGCACTTGGGCCTTGCGACAGCTATACCAGTTCCGTTTCTTGGTCTATACCAGTTCCGTTTCTTGGAAATTTATGACTTAGTTTACACCTTTCCACAATTACAGACATTTTCGAGCAGCAGTAAATTTGAACTAGTTATCTTCCTTTCTCGAAGAGCTTTTCTCCTGGCCATGACAGAACCAAATTCTTGTGAATTTCATATGTTACAGTGCCAATTAATGGTAAAAATAGGCACAACTTTTTCTATTCAGTTATGTCATTTACCCTGAAGCTTCAAACGCTCAACATAGAATAGAAAGCTCTCAACTTCAGAGCTCAATTCATGTGATCTGCAGAGAGAAGCATGACTTGGCCGCAAGAACAAAAAAGATACTTGCCGAACTTTCGGTTTCCTAGCTGACCTTGTGGTTATGACACATGCGATGGCCATATGAAGCCACCACATCCTTCTGGGTATTGTCCCCCGGGCTCTGTGACACAGGTCCCAGCCTGATTGCCAGATTAATTGTTGCACACCAGTAGCAAAGGCTCTGCAGTGAAAAGTCAAACAATTTATTGACCATAAATGTTTATGCTTCTATAGGCAATATTGTGACACACATAGTACTATGTGCACCTATCAACGTCCCTATAGTTCTTGGCAACAAAAGCTTGCACCACGACGCTAACATCCCTTTCACTTTGCTTATAATTTTTTACTATTCCTCTATTGATTGTTCTTGCTAAATTTGATTCAGTTATGCTTTATTAAGCGAATAGGTTAGTTCATTCGGTTGATTTTTATTAGGTTTCTTTCGTACAACATTGACACATATGTATGTGAGACTCGGGTATCGAAATCTGATTCGTAGTTGTAAGACTGCGTGAAGTGTTCAATGGCTTTTGGGAGGTGGACATACAGTATCCATACAGCAGGCCCATTAGGTGTCAACAACTACTTTTACATCCACTTTTAGCAAAATCTGGTCCAGATATTTTCTTTCACCATACAGATATTTTGTAAAAATTTCATTCAATCTGTGTCTTGAGAGAGCAGACAAATTCGGAATGCCACTGATAAAAATGTGAGAATCATAGTTTTTTCAAAATATCAAATAGTTCGACTACATTATTGCCATGTATTGCAAAGTGGCATAAAACTACCATGGATACTCAAATTAAGTGCAAAACACTTTATTTACCAATGCTTTTTTATTTTTATTTTTTAAAATGTCGGGCTGTCCTAAATGTCTTGATGTTAATGAGTCCTATACAAATTGGACCCAAACTAGGCCCACCTTTCAGCTGAACACTTGTTCCTAAGTCCCGAAGTTCTTGAAAGAAGAATGTCGAATAGCAGTTGAGGCAATAAAATGAATCCTATGAAGATTCACGGGTATTGAAACAACACAGAAAAGATCATATCCTAGAATAATCGAAGTGCAACAAAGTTGAGAACGTCAAGCCGGAGGTAGCAGCACAGCAGTTACAACGACAGAGAATAATTTACCAAATATCCCGCTAATTTGCCACCTGGTACAGTAAGTTCAACTTGCCTGTGAGCGCTATACAGTGCCGACAAAATTTCTTTCAAGAAGAAGAGCCATGAGGAAGCCAATCAAAACTTTTGCAATGTTGACTTCGCAGCTGAATACCTTTTAATCGTGCAATACTATCTTTAGCCTAGCGCACATCCACAATATTACAGGGCCAGAGGAAACATTGTGCAGTATAGCTTAGCAAGATTTTTATTGAGTTTTTGAATCCTAGTGCTCACCCCTATATGCATGAGCTGTGCTCGAAATTTAATTTGCGTACTTTATCGTCTCACCGTAAGATGGACTAACTTAACACAAATGCTGCTGAGTTCCCACTGTTTCCTTATGACTGCTGCACGAATGAAAAAGCAGTCCCAACAACACACGATGGCCGCAGCTTGATAGATATGAAAAGAGATATCAGTAGGCCATGACAACTAATACTTACTTTACCACAAAAGGAAACAGCCATAGGTCAAGTAATATCTGGCTTTGAGACGGCATCTTCTTTCTGAAAGGTGGCAGAGTTCAGCGTCAAATATATTTTGTTGCAGGAATTCAGTTGCTTGCCAGCTAGTAATAAGTTACTGTGGTTTTGAAAAACACGACAAAAATTATGAATTTAACCGAGCATAAATCGCCAGGATAAGACAAACCCTATAGTGGTCGAATGATCCAAGTTGAGTTCCCCATGAGCCAGAGAAGAAAAGGCCAGGGAAAGGCTGACTACTCTTTGCCGACTGGATACTAAATAAGCTTATTTAGGACCCATATGTGTTGACTGTTGAGACAAATGATTCACATGTGTTGGCAGAATGATATCTGGGGTTTAACGTCCCAAAACCACCATATGATTATGAGAGACGCCGTAGTGGAGGGCTGCAGAAATTTCGAGGGGCTGGCGTTCTTTGACGTGCACCAAAATTTGAGCACACAGGTGTACAACATCAGCGCCTTCATTGTAAATGCAGCCGCCGCAGCCGGGATTTGAACCGGCGATCTGCTAGTCAGCAGCCGAGTACCTTAGCCACTAGACCACTGCGGCGGGGCTCACATGTGTTGACAAAATACGGATGAAGCGACTTCTCAACCTTTCGGCCGCCATGTTCCTAAAACACATGTTTGATTGGTCTATATGTGGGGTTTAACGTCTCAAAACCACCATTTGATTATGAGAGACGCCGCAGTGGAGGGCGGCAGAAATTTCAACCACTTGGGGTTCTTGAAAGTGCACGCAAATTTGAGCACACAGGTCTACGACGCATCTTTCAAATCGTAGCTAAGAAAAACCTCTCTTACTACATCTCTATTAGAAAGAAAAACAAAAACTAAACTTGAACTTGCGAAAAACATATTGTTTATGCTTCATTTCAATCAGACGAATATTATTTAACGCACGCATTCTGAGTGATCGCACGCTGCAGCAACTCAAGTAGGTTCGCTGTGCATGGAAGAACTTTCTGGCCGACTGCTACACGTCGTTGCTCAAAACACCGAGCGTTAACAGCACCAAATAAAAGCAAACCAAAGCAATGCGAGGTTTTTGATCATTTCAATGGCGTTACGACAACCCCACGGTGGCTTTGGCAACAGCACTGCACTTTTGCGTCATAAACTCTTTCCATGTATCGACATTCCTCATTTTCCTTCCCCTCGAGTAACTCTACTGAGAGTGCGGGCTTGCAAAACACATATGCCGCATTCACAGATGAGAGATAGGTGCCTAGCCAGAAATGTTTCTCGCGGGGTGGGGGGGGGCACTATTTTAAAATGGCTATTTTCTGCTCAATATGCCAACGAACAAAAATTTGAGAGGGGGGGGGGTGCAGGGTGTGCGTTACTCCCTGGCTATGCCACTGTTGAGAAGTGAGACGAAAACACCAGAGTTGCCGGAAAACCACGCCCCCATGCGTCGGAAATGTTCACATTTGTTATTGGCCCGAGGAATGATGCAGCTTCCGCTGCTTTCGCGAAAAAATTCAAATTTGCCTGCTTTCAGAGCAATATATGTTCGGCACCGAATCCCAGGTTTCTCGCAAAGTACTGTAAACACACAGCTCGCACTTTTTGAAACTTTGTTCTGGGAGATATACGCCAGCAAAAACTAGCCACCCTGTTTACGAGGTGTCTCCTGACGGGAAGAGTACCGGAGTCTTGGAAAAACGCTAACATCATCTTAATACATAAGAAAGAAGATATCAAGGACTTGAAGAATTACAGGCCGATTAGCTTGCTCTCTGTAGTATACAAGCTATTTACAAAGGTAATTGCTAACAGAGTAAAGAAAACATTAGAATTCAATCAACCAAAAATACAAGCAGGATTTCGAACAGTGTACTCAAAATCGACAACATTCATACTATCAATCAGGTAATAGAGAAATTCTCAGAATATAACCAGCCACTTTACATAGCCTTCATAGATTACGAGAAGGCGTTTGATTCAGTAGAAATATCAGCCGTCATGCAGACACTGCGGAATCATGGCGTCGATGAAGTATATATAAACATCCTGGAAGAAATCTACAGGGGATCAACTGCTACCATAGTGCTTCATAAAGAAAGCAACAGAATACCAATCAAGAAGGGTGTAAGGCAGGGGGACACGATCTCCCCAATACTATTTACCACGTGCTTACAGGAGGTTTTCAGAAGCCTTGAATGGGAACATTTAGGGATAATAGTTAATGGAGAGTACCTTAGTAACCTGCGCTTCGCCGATGACATTGCATTGCTGAGTAACTCAGGCGACGAATTGCGATTCAAAGTTAGACAAGGAGGGCAGAAAGGTGGGTCTTGAAATTAATTTGCAGAAAACGAAAGTAATGTACAACAACCTCGGAAAGGAGCAGCGCTTCGAGATAGGTAATAGTGCCCTTCAAGTTGTAAAAGACTACGTCTACTTAGGGCAGGTAATAACCGCGGAGCCGAACCACGAGATTGAAGTGACTAGAAGAATAAGAATAGAATGGAGCACATTTGGCAAGCACTCTCAAATTATGCCAGGTAGATTGCCACTATCCATCTAGAGGAAGGTATATAATAGCTGTATCTTGCTGGTACTTAGTTACGGAGCAGAAACCTGGAGACTCACAAAGAGGGTTCAGCTTAAATTGAGGATGACGCAGCGAGCAATGGCAAGAAAAAATGGTAGGTGTAACCTTAAGAGACGAGAAGAGAGCAGAGTGGATTAAAGAACAAACAGGGATTAAGGATATCATAGCTGAAATCAAGAAGAAGAAAAGGACTTGGGCTGGGGATGTAGCGCGTAGACAGGACAACTGCTGGTCGTTAAAGGAACTAACTGGATTCCCAGAGAAGGCAAGCGGGTTAGGGGGAGACAGAAGGTTAGGTGGGCCAATGATATTAAGAAGTTTGCGGGTATAAATTGGCAGCAGCAAGAAAAGGAGTGAGTTAACTGCCGGAACATGGAAGAGGCCTTTGTCCTGCAGTGGACGTAGTCAGGCTGTTGATGATGATGATGATGATGATGATGATGATGATGATGATGATGATGCCAGCAAAAACGCCACAAGCGATTGCACCGGCAGCGGCGGCGCTGAATTCGGCCGGTTGTGCACAAAAACGAGACACGTTCGGGCATGCCGAATCGCTGCAGCTGCACCATGGCTGCGCCCTCTACTTCCAGTGTTCTCGGACATCGTAAAACAAACCAGGATCTCGATGAACGTGTCCTCGTTGAGGCCGTCGAGCTTCGTCAATCTGCACAAGTAGTTCGCAATTATAGCTGTTGCGAACCACCGCCGACGCTTTCATGGCCATGTTGCATCTGCGGCCGGCCATTCAGATCGCATGCTTTTTAGCTAGTCGGCCGTGGATCGGAAAGAAGGTCCGCTTTCGCGTGACGGGAAAATCGGACCGAATGTTCGTTCCGGCATCGCGGCGTAGGATTTCGGCGGCTTAGGCGATGAAGCAAGTGATTTTCCGGTGAGTTTTTTTGCTCTCCCTACGGAGAGAACAAATGTCGAATTTGAACCCAGCGCGAGCCTTATAACAACTGATTGGGTTGCCGTAGCGCACACACATACGAACAAATAACGCACAAAGTTCATTCGGATTTGCTTACCATGTGTCCTCGGCTTGAAAATTAAACAACACCATCGACTTCGTCCCGGCCGCCGCTGACTGCATCGACGAACAGAAGATAGTTCAGAAGCGACGCACTTTCCCGCGCTCCGAAGTACACAAGATGGCATAGTCCGGACCACTTTCCCCGCCGGGTGTGCGTGTCGTTCTTGATGCGCCGGATCGTAAGGCGCGGTTTAGGAACTTCTTGAAGGGGGTAGACGCGGCGCGGGCTTGTTCAAACTTGCCTACTGTAATAACTTTTGCGAAGTTGACGCTGCATCTTAGAACGATTCTTCTCGCTTGTTTTTTTTTCTTGTCCAAATGGGCGTATTTATATACACCCTTCTGACCCACGCCAACTTTTTTTTCCGTTTTAATCTTCAGTAACTCCCATTTCCGACTAGTTTAAATCTTGTACTTTCCAGTTTTTATGATCGTGGTAAAACAATGGTTTCAGTCCAGTTTACCCCCTTTCAAGAGAGTTCGTAATCTCGGATGGCTGGAAAAAGCGCACATAACCTGCTTTAAAGACCCTTATGGGCTTATTTTTGTGTACAGTGTATGTTTAAATGCGCGGCTGAAAGAGCACGCTCACAATGTCTCTTCTACAGTATCGGTTGACCTCGGCATTCTTTGCCAGAACTGCGGTAGTTTCCCCGACTAGCAGCATTGTACGGTCATTAGGCGTCATCGGGATCAGATGATACGCGAAATTTATGAAGCTCCAGAAATGGAAAGGCTGGGCAATTTATGTGTCAGCAGGCCTTCCATTGCTCTATCAAAAAATAATAGATTTTCTTAAGAGTGTTGGCACACGTGATGTTCATGGCGCGTTATCATGATGATTAGTCGGTTCTTAGGTGAATACTATTTGCTTTGGTTTGTCATTCCTCTTATTTGTCTGATACATCTCAAGTATATATTGCACAGTTCCAGCAAATAACTCTTGTTGTAAGTCAGTGCCGCTGTCTGTTTCCTTCTTTCCTTGCCCTCATCATTGGTGTTGTTTTTATGTGAAAAATATCGTACCAACGCGCCCAAGAAACCACGTTTGCTCACACTGGTCGCAACAAATGCGACTGCCCTTCTCAAACACGAAGCACATTACCTATAGGCAACATGCGAACAAGTTTGTCAAAAAGACTGGTATCATATTAAACGCCCCACCAAAGTGGTTCCTCCACATTGCAAAAGCTATGTGAAGATGAATTATAGTGAGACTTCAAATCACACAAACATTTATTTTAAGAAAGAATGCAATAAAACATCATATATTGCTACGTAACAGCTCGAGTTCTGCTAAACTGTTTTTCCTCTTGGGAAATGAAGTACAGTTCCACTGCCATACTATAAAAGCTGCGGTGAACTATCCATGATGTGGTTGTGCTAGTGTTCGACCCCACTGGCACAGTCAGCCCCAGCTTCATGCGGTTGAGTGGGTTCATGGGACGGTATCACTGGTCTCGGAGAGGACATAAGTGCTGCTGCTGCAGAAGCTGATGCTTATTCGGCGGTTTTCGGGTGTGCCACTGGTCTTTCAGCAATCTAGCCTAAAGTTGATATGTGCGATCGCCTCTTGTAGATGTTTTAGCGCGGTGCTGATGGTCCTCAACGTGTTAGTACGGCTCTTGCAGCGTCGACTCGTGGAGTTACTCTCACCAGCTGAGACATTGTAGGGAGCGTCGCTGATGCCTGACATGCAGTCACTAAACACATCCTTGCCTTCGTCCGGCATGGGTGCCACTGCTCTGCGCATGTTTGTGCTTCTTTGTGTGCTTATTACAGTGGGGGGTTGTTGATAAGGTGTGGGGGTTTGTGAAGTGCTGTCTTGAGGGTCGAAAACTCTCTTGTCATTAGTGTCATGAATCCTGCTAGTTTATGCTTTGTTTCTCTATTTCGCACTCTAGGGCAACGATTTGCTTTTCTTATTCATTATGCCCTGGTTGTGCCTAACCTTTAAATGGGGTCGAGGGCAAGGGCTCCGGTCTCGCTCCGCTGGTGTTCTCGCCGCTGCTGCCCTACCACTCCGCACCTTGTCAACCCAGGTCACCTTGGCCTTGGACCGAGAGCGGCTCCTGGATCGCCTACCGGCAGATCCCCGGGGACCGCGTTGGTGGCACGAGCGCCCTCGAGAGTGCTCTCGTTCTCGCGTGCGAGAAGCCTCTGTAGAGCAGGAACGCGCCCTAGAGCTAGAATTCGCCCTGGAAAGGGACCTTTGCCGCGCAGCAGCATCAGATGTCCATTGCTTCGTGACCATCCCAGCTCCCTCCTCTTGGTCATCCAGCAGTTTGGAGCATCTGTCTCTACGGCGTTTTCTCACTATGTACGGAACGTCACCTTTGATTAGGTTTCCTCTGCAAAGTTTGCATTTGGGGGTGCAACTGCGCATCTTTCGGGTAGATTCTGGAATGTTCAAGTCGCAGTCGTCGCACTTTTCTTTTTTCTTCTCGCTTCTGTGACATATGTGGGCTTGGTGCCCCATTTGGCCGCAAACGTAGCAGATATGCACATGCCTTCCGTACAGCGAGCATTCCATGTACGCCGACCCGCACATAACGTGTCTAGGTATGCGTGAACCTTCTAAAAGCACGACCACGGCTTGCGTGTTCTTGATTCTCTTCACGCCAATCGCTGTTGGGTTTCGGCTGTTCCCTATTGCCTCGTTGAGCTGGGGATCAGTGATCGACGGGTCTATGTTGTTAAGTACCCCTTTGCAGGTATACTCCGGGGCTGCTACGTAGGCAGATACCTCGAAGGCTCTAAAGGTTGCGTGTATTCTTCGTATGGTGGCATAAGCCTTGGCATTGGTTGTCACGTGAGTAGAAATGAAGACAATGATTTGTACCTTGTTCAAGTAAACTAAGTCTTCCTCCTCTGCTCGCTTGTCCGTGAGAGTTGCGGCCATAATCACAGACTTCGAGAGTGCGAATTCAGTGGTCCACTCTGCAAACGTTCATGCGTCCTTGGGACGAACAATAACCCTGGGGTGTTCTTCCGGAATTCTGGAGAGTCGAGAGCCGACTACAACTCCCTGAAATGCCGAAGGGGTACGATTGTCAGGTCCTTTTTTAATTAGTCGCGCCTTCACTTTTCGCGCCAGACGCAGGAGTCGCGTTCTTCGCCTAGTCCGGTCGTCTCTGATTACCACTGGCGGCATTCCAGCCTGCGTCGGAAAGATCATCTTGCGTAGCGTCCATTCCTTCCACTGCAATTGTATGGGACATTGCATCTGGTTTCTTCGAACGCGGACCTCACCTAGCCCGGCTCTGCCGCGTGCAAGCCGTAGTCGTGGCCAGCTCTAATGTCGTAGTTGCGCTAAGCCTAGACGCGGTCTGGCTCAGCAGCCGTGCATCGCGTCGACTAGTCAAAACATGATTAAGTCTCGAAACATTCCCTCACTGTGGAAACGGTGATATCCTCGTAAAGAGCGCTAAAGGGCCGTTCACGTAAGTCGAAAAACTTGGCACTAACTTTAGAAAAGATGGCTGAAATCACATAACGAAGTGGGAGCCGACACACACATTTCCGCATTCTCAGCGCCACCTTGCGTTCTCTCAGGAACACGGCAAAAAGTGGAAGTTTCGAAGGTGAGAATCGCAGAGAGGTCTTTAATGCTGCTTTGAGGCCAATAGACGGTTGCGGGTGCATTGGCGTGCATGGTGTTATGCCTACGAGTCCGCAGCGAACGTCCATGCCTCGGAAAAAGGAAATCTGTGTCAAGGCCAGCACGCGAGCCCGCCTGACGCGATCAACAACTGAACGGCGTCATCACGCAACGGCGCCTTTCTGGCGCGCACGTGCGGTGAGTCACCTCAGCTCGCGAGCCCGTCGAGCAAACAACCGGCGCTTTCCTGTCTGGTGGGTCTGACGCAATGCCTGGCGACGTCACTCGTCCTTGGGTGCAGCCACCTGCAGCGCAGCCTCTCTAAATTCGAAGAGAAAGAATGACACGGCCCAGCGGCGACCCCATTGGAGAAGTCTGACCTCATGACCAGCGGCGCTTCTGGTTGGACATTTCGTTATTCAAAGAATCTACCCGGTGCATATAAAAGAAGTCCTGCGTCGCGTCGCGAGCAGACCTGTTGGAGAGCAGACATGTGTGTCAGAGATAGAGCTATGTGATAGAGAGTTGAGCTGTGTGTCAGAGAGGAGAGCTATGTGATAGAGAGTTGAGCTATGTGTTAGCGGACCCATTTGAGAGCAGACCAATGTGTTAGAGAGGAGAGCTCGGCTCTTCGGGTCTCTGAGCTGTCGGCCCCAGTGCCGAGTTTGTAACGCCTCTGTATATATGCTGTACATAATCCTTGTTTAACTCACCGTCGTCTCGTCCGCTAATCTATCAGCTCTGCGCAGAAGCAGTCGCGAGCTGAGAAACCTACGCTACCAAACGGCTGGTGACCTTCCCGGCGGAGTTCGAAGCAGTGGCGCCTTCGGGACCGTGTTGGCGTCGCCGTCTTTCGAAACAGTGGTTGCAGCGGTGAGATTTCGTGGCGCCCTTCGTAACGTCGTTGGAGGCGCGCTTCGCAACAGTGGTTGGCAGCTGCGGGATCGGCCGGCGTCAGCGACATCGATGCGGTGAGTGCCTGATGTTTCCCCTCAGTTCACCAGACTACTCTAGCTCAGGTTGTAGTAGTTTAGAGAAAGGCTGTGTGAAGCATTGAAGTGAGCTTTGATCGTTTCAAGCAAAGTCGAAGTGCTTTGAAACCAAATTCAATGCGGAGGGGGTAAACACGGGAGTGTGAAAAATTGCTTGCGCGTCTTGCTAGTTGACTTGTAGTGGGTACGGCAAGTAAATTGTTAACAGGGGCAAACAGCAAGAGGAGTGTGAAGGATGGAGAACCTTAAAGTGAAGGAACTCATCGAAATTTGTGAGGAACTCGGCATTACTTTGGGCCGTTCGAAACGAAAGCAAGCGATCCTTGAGATCATGAAGGATGAGGGAGTGTCGGCTGAGGAAGTCGATAAGGCCTGGGTGGATATCAAAGCACGGCGCGAAGAAGCTGAAAGGCGCGAACGTCGCGAGCGCGAGGAGGCCGAGAGACAGGAGCGCCTCGAGTTGAAACGAATAGAATTGGCAATCCTACAGTGTTCGCAGGCGCCTAGCGTAGCTTCTCCGACGATTCAGGTCAGCGGTTTTAGAATTTGGGACCAACTGCCACCGTTCGTAGTAGGCGAGGACATGGCGAAGTATCTCGTCAAGTTTGAACGCGTCTGTGAGCGAAACGCTTTGGAGCGGTCTCTTTGGGCGCAGAACCTGTTAGCTCTTCTTCCCGGCGAAGTGTCCGACGCGATAACTTGCTTGTCGAGGGAAGCGTTTGAGAGCTATGACGAGGTTAAGGAAGTGCTCTTGAGACGTTATAAGTTGTCACCCGAGGCTTTCAGGCAAAGGTTCCGGTATGCTGAAAAGGGGAATGAGTCACACGTTGACTTCGCGTTTCGTCTTAAAGCCGATTTAATTGAATGGCTCAAGGGCGAAGGTGTTTATGACGATCGCGATAAAGTGGTGGAATGCGTTGCATTGGAGCAATTGTACCGCTGCATTGAGGAGGATGTCAAACTTTGGCTGCAAGACAAACTTGGTGAAGTACAGCTAAACAAGGCAGCAGAGTTAGCTGAGGAGTATTATACTCGCCGAAAGTTGCATAGCAGGGCAGTGCGCGTTGAAAAGGATGAAAGGAAAGAGGGCTTTTAAAGAAACCTGATCAACGGAAACCCGCTCCGCACCGTAATTTCAATAAGGACCCGTCTCTTACAAAGGACACTGTAGGGGAAGGGCAAACGGAAGCGGAGAAATCGAGTGAGGTTCCTGAACATTGCACTGATACCACACGGGCGTTTGAATCACGGAAGCCGCTAATCTGCTACAACTGCAAAAAGGAAGGGTACATCGCGATAAACTGTAAGGAAAAGTTTGCGACTATCCGAGAACCAGAAAACAAACGGAAGCCGCTAATCTGCTACAACTGCAAAAAGGAAGGGCACATCGCGATAAACTGTAACCAAAAGTTTGCGACTACCCGAGAATCGAAAAACAAACGGAAGCCGCTAATCTGCTACAACTGCAAAAAGGAAGGGCACATCACGATAAACATTAAGCAAAAGTTTGCTTTTGCAACAATCCGAGAATCGGAAAAGAACATGCGGTTGTTGGAGCCGTATCTCCAAGAAATTAGGAAGAATGGGAAAACGTGCCGAGCACTTAGAGACTCAGCGGCAACCATGGACGTTGTCCATTCTTCATTGGTGTCTCCGGATGACTTTACAGGAGAATGGGCGTGGATCAGGCAAGTCGCCGAGGAGCAGAGTGTTCGCTTACCAATCGCCACGGTTGTCATTGAAGGCCCGTTCGGTAAGCTTCGCACCGAAGCGCTGTGTCTGCCGTGCTTCCCGATTGTTTTCCTGATCTTTTCTATAACAACTCAGAGCAGCTTCTCAAAGAGCAGGGTAAATCGTTCTTCCCCAACTTAGCGTACATGGACCTCACGCGATCGCAAGCGCGGAAGCTTTCGCGGGAGCTTGATCTTGTTCTATGTGATAAAAGAAGTTCAAAAGCAGCAGATCTGTGTGACCTTGGCGGCGAGTCGACGGAACCTCAGAGAGGAAATTTTCCGCGTGAGTCATGTGAGCAGTCACTCGAGCGGCCCGTCGCCGAAGCGACCGGCGTGGTTTCCGTAGCAGGGGGAGACGACATGGCGCCATTGAATCAGAGCGAGAGGGCTGAAAGGCTCTCGCCTGTAGCGAAAAGTTGGAGCGAGCTGTCGAGGGTTGATCGAGAGACGCTCATTCGAGAGCAACGTGAGGACCTGTCGATTAAAACAAAAGATCTAGTGGAAAGCCACATGAAGGCTGCACAAGTGTTGTCGAAGGAGTATAACGACAAATCGGCGAAGAAGAGCGCTTTTGAAGTGGGAAGTCAGGTAATGCTGCTGCGGCCGTTCAAAAAGAACAAGGTCGAGGTTCATTGGGAAGGGCCCGCCAAAGTGATATCGAAGCTTTCCGATACGAATTATGAAGTGAAATTAGGAAGGCGGCCAAACAAAATTTACCACAGTGATTTGTTGAAACCACACGTTCAACGTCAAGCGGTCATAAATCTGCTGTTGAATGCTTCCAAGGAAAAGGGAGCAGAAATATTTAGTTCTAGTGAGGTAATCGAAAGGGAATCGGAGGTAGTCTTAGAGCAGTTGAACCTAGAGCCTAGGTTAAGTGAAGTCCAGAAGGAGGACCAGAGAAGGAATGTTTCTTTTTATGAGAAATCTGGACTCCCCTATTGTAGTTACACAGATGTGCAACGTCGCAAGTACGAAAAGCCCTTAGTACCGCATAGGTATCGTCGCCTAAAAGTGGCCGGTTACTGAGGTGGAGCATGATACTCCAACAGCACAACTTTGACGTTCACTAAAAAAAAGGGAAAACTAAACGCTAATGCAGGCGCATTGAGCCGTGCGTTTAGTTAGTACCTTCTCCACCTTTCGGTTTCTCGCTGGCGATTCGGGGCAAAATTTTGACCTCATCACGACCTGAGCTGAGCGCTCTCGTCCAGAGTGAGCTCAAGGAGCCAAATTTATGTTGTATTCTAAGTCGTTACGTGGTTGTACGTGTGAAAAAATTGAGTTGTCATTTTAAGAGTCTTGTGTCCCACATGTGCCTTTTGATGTAGAGGGAACGAAATTCCGATAGACACGTAGCTAGGTATATGTTGTACTATACTTTGTCTGGTTTTCTGTCAGGTGACCGAGGGCACTTGCTTGTGTCGTGTGTTGTCTGTTGTCGAACCGTTCTTGACTAGTTGCAGAACAATTGACAAGTGCTGAAACCAAGGATCGTCAGAAGAGACGAGCGAAGCGGGTCGACAAGTTGTGGCGACAAGCCAGTGGAGACTGGGATCCGTGCTCAAGAATGGGATGTGTTCCCGGAACAGAGTCTGGAGCTGCATTCTCCCCATGGCCCTGGAGGCAAACCTGGAGGGACCTGGCGAACGAGCGCACCTGACATCCGAGCCCCGTGGAAGCAGCTCGTCTCTCCGGCGCATTTTCTGGCGGCGGGGGTGCTTTTATGCCTGCGAGTCCACAGCGAACGTCCATGCCTCGGAAAAAGGAAATCTGTGTCAAGGCCAGCACGCGAGCGCGCCTGACGCGATGAACAACTCAATGGCGTCATCACGCGACGGCGCCTTTCGGACGCGCACGTGCAGTGAGTCATCTTAGCCCGCGAGCCCGTCGAGCAAACAACCGGCGCCTTCCTGTCTGGCGGGTCTGACGCAATGCCTGGCGACGTCACTCGTCCCTTGGTGCAGCCACCTGCAGCGCAGCCTCTCTAGATTCGAAGAGAAAGAATGACGCGGCCAAGCGGCGACCCCATTGGAGGAGTCTGACCTCATGACCAGCGGCGCTTCTGGTTGGACATTTTGTTATTCAAAGAATCCACCCGGTGCATATAAAAAAAGCCCTGCGGCTCGTCGCGAGCAGACCTGTTGGAGAGCAGACATGTGTGTCAGAGAGGAGAGCTATGTGATAGAGAGTTGAGCTGTGTGTTAGAGAGGAGAGCTATGTGATAGAGAGTTGAGCTATGTGTTTGCAGACCTATTTGAGAGCAGACCTATGTGTTAGAGAGGAGAGCTCGGCTCTTCGGGTCTCTAAGCTGTCGGCCCCAGTGCCGAATTTATAACGCCTCTGTATATGTGCTGTACATAAACCTTGTTTAACTCACCGTCGTCTCGTCAGCTCAACTATCAGCTCTGCGCAGAAGCAGTCGCGAGCTGAGAAACATACGCTACCAAACATCTGGTGACCGTGTCGGCGGAGATCGGAGCAGTGGCGCCTTCTGGACCGTGTTGGCGTCGCCGTCTTTCGTAACAATGCTCAGCTTAAGCAAAGGCTTCGCCGGCATATTCAGTGACGTAGTGTCTCGGCTTGCTGTTTATACCGGCGCCGCTTTAAAAAAAAACTTTAGGTGCCATGCGCCATACCTCGTTGTTCTTTCCCCTTAGTGCGCACAGTATTCACTGTTTGTACGGCTTCAATGAGACGAAGTGTAAGAACATTGCACTATCTCCCACTAAAGGAAATTACGCAGGAATGTGGAGAAGCGTTGGAGTTCGTTTCTCTTTCCATTCCTTGTATGTTTTTTTGTATGCTGCATTGTGCGTGGAGTTATGTATGCGTTACTCTTCTCCGAATTGTGGTGTGTTCCGCAAAGCGAACACCCAACGCTGCAAGGAGAGTGCAACCAAGCGTGCGGGCACAGCATTATATGCGGGCACAAATCTGTGGCGTTGATCAGAGAAACGAAAGAGCAGAAACGATGCGGAGGCAGCACTCTTCTACATCCTCCCACCACCTTAAGGCAGTCCGCCATGCTCCCAAACGGGCTGCATAAATTAGGTGCCTTCTTCCTCTTCTACCCACTACCACCACCACCACTTTGCGCTCTCGCGAGGGGAGGGCCTTTGCGATCGTCTGCTCTCCCACTGCAAATGCGCCAACTCTCGCCTCCGTTCGCGTGAACGCGAGGAGAGGACGAAGAGTTGGCGCAGGCGCCGAAAGGGTGTGCACCCCGCAAACCACCGGATTACACTGCAGCATGTGCTGCTTCGCATCTAGACATTTGTGAGCATTTAAATAAAAATAACTACGCCTCACGTTACCGAAAAAGGGTAAGAAGAGTACATTACCCGTTACCGTTCCTGAATACTAATGAGCAAGTTACTACGTTAGGGACATAAAATAGCGCATTACTGGTAATGCAGTTACAGTTAACGCGTAACCTGCAACACTGGTAACAACAAATTCGACTACCCGTTACAGTTCCGAAATAGAGATGAGAACGTTACTATGTTCCTGAAAAAAAAACTGTGCATTACCGCTAACGCCGGCGCTGTTAACGCTTTAGTGCTCACGCTGTTCTTATAAAAACAGCAACAATCACGAGGGACAAGAAAAAAGGAGACAGACAGCGGCATCGACTTAAAACAAAGAGTTATTTGCTGGAACCCCGCAATATATACTTGAGGCGTATATGACAAATAGGAGGAATGGCAAACCAAAGAAAAAAATTCACCTCACAAATGATTAAGGTTCGTAGATGCTACATTGGCCTAACAGGCATATGTTTAAATGAGTAACTGAAAGAGCAGGCTCACAATGTCTTTTCTACAGTATCGTGCCACCTCGGCATTCGTTGCCAGCACTGCAGCAGTGTCCCCGAATTTCAGCATTGTACGGTCATTAGCGTCATGAAGATTGGATGATACGCGAAATTTATGAGGCCGCAGAAATAGAAAAGCTGGGCAATCTATGTGTCCGAAGGCCTTCGATTGCCCTATCACAAAAACAAATAGATTTTCTCCAAAATGTTCGCACACGAGATGTTCATGGCGCGTTATGAGGATGATTAATCGGTCGTTAGGTGAATTCTATTTCTTTGGTTTGTCATTCGTCCTATTTGACGGATAAAAGGAATGACAAGCAGAAGCAAATACCCGTTACAAACCCGTTACAGTTCCTAAATATCAACATGCGAACAAGTTCGTCAAAAGTAATGGTACCAAACTAAGTGCCTCCCCAAAGTTCTTCCTCCACATTAAAAAAAACAACGGAACGATGAAGTATAGTGAGATTTCAAAACACACAAATACATTTATTTGAATAGAGGAATACAATAAAAACATCATAAAATTGGCTACATTAAAGCTCGAAATTTTCACAACAGAAATTTACAGTTACTTAGGCGCGACGAAGCTCAAACACACATATATTTAAGGTCCACTAAAACCAATTTGCTAGCAGTATGAGAAGCTTGCGAATATCGACTGCTGAGGCACAGAAGGCGGACTCCCAGGAAAGAATTCGGAGGATGTTTCAATGGCAGACGTTAGCCGACTCATACATTCAGCTGTCTTGTGCACTCGGTCTCGGTGACGCTTGCAGCCCCTACATCCACAATCATCCGTGAGCTCACCTGCTGTCCATACGGCGTCCTGGGTTGTCCATAGTTAAGCACCGCACTGCGCCGAACCCAAGTTTCGCACATCGAATTCTGTGTCTGCCATAGAGCGAAATTACGGTAATGGCCGCGCACTATGTAAACAAACAAGTACAAGTAGGCAGTAAGCAAAAGGCCACATAGAATGGCCACGCTGACCAACCCCTTGATTCGTCCTTCCAGCGCTTCCTGTGAGGCGATAAAGATGCAATAGAAGAAGCTGAGGGCGATCAGCGGTGTCATGACAGCGAAGCAGATCTGCTCTCCTAGCATGACCCGTAGAGAGCCAGCGTGCAGAGCCCAATAGAAGAACTGACGGATGCCTGTGGTTGGGGCCACGGTTGTAAAGCGGTGGTGGCAAACCTCGCAGTGGTCCACGTTCTGGGCGTTCATCAATAGTTCAAGGCAAGAGACGTGCAGCAGACTCATGTTGCCCGAGCACTTACAAAGCGACACGAGACATTCCGTCTGGTCTCCCTCGTGGCAAATGCGGCATATTGGTGTGCTACTGGTACTAACGTTGGCACAGCCGGCAGAAGATCTGAGAGGGCTGCCAGAAAATTTCGGATTGCTTTCGAAGGGGCGCATTGTTTCTGGGCTGATGGAACCTAGATGTGGTAAAACCGTGGGTGAAACGCTTACAGTCTTTCGGTGTGTTTCGTCATGCACGGGGCCCCAGAACACGAACACGAGGTAACCGTGGGGATCGTGCGACGGAAAAGAGTCAATGTCAAGAGAGAGCTCCCGCCAGGTGGCACCGTGACGCTTCCAAGGCGGTGAGAGAGAGGACATGGGCGAGTGAAAGTTCTCCTCTTCTAACGTGGGAACCTTCCGCACGTTATTGTGAGCGGTCTTTCGATACGCGATGCAGCGCCGTATGTAGACTGTAATATGAAGAGGCCGCGAGAAGGCTGCCGCTGCCACGAATGCAGCACATGCAGAGCTCGAGTGCGTGCGCGCATCTTTGGAAGGAGTCCTGTGGCTGTTGCTAGGCGCAACTGTACTCTAGCTTGTAACTTATAGTTACCGACTTCATAAAGAAAAACAAGGAAAACGAAAGAAACACCCCACAGTCCACGTGAAAGTTAGTGCAGCTCCCTCTGGAGTACGTTGGAGTGAAGTAGAGCTGAAATATTGACCACCTTTGTAGTTACTTTAGGCTGTCTTCATTGCAAGTTGCCATTGTTTTAGGTATTAAGAAATTTTTTTTCGCAGCTTAAGAAAGAGCAAAGGTGCCACCGCTTGCAAATGATCGCTTCATGCTTAAGCGAAAAAATGCCTTTACGTGGCTTTCACTTTTTCTTTCACTACGCGAGAAATGCGGTGACGTGACCGTTACATGTATTACTGGCGGATTTCCTGGGTTGGGAAAAAGTGCGTTCTTGTGGGATTATATTTACACAAGTGATTGCGAAAACTGGGCACACTTCTACAAAATGTTCGTCAGGTAAATAGACACAAGGACGGGCACGGACAGCGAGCGCAAGAGGGAGAAGTGAGCAATGCATTGTCGTCCCTTTCACTTGACGATTTCACGTACGCATTTGGGAAGAGCGAAGGTATAAACAGGTTAGCAGTCAAACCCTTGAGCACAATAGGTTTGATTTTCTGCCTCTGGTATACGAAAACACCCAATGCACGACGATTCTGGTAGCTGTTAGAGATGCCAAAGTAGACCAAAATAATACTCAGTGCACTTCCAAGTTGGGCATTTGAACCGTGTATTGATCTTGGTTCTTCATACTTTACAATATTGTTTTTAGGCGCTATAGGCCGCGACAGGTAGTATTATACAATAACGTTTACGAAGCTGCCATTCCCACACTAAAGAAAGGGAGTACTATACTGCAAATCGCCAGGCTCTGGCAATACTGATAAGACGAACAACGTAACAACGTAAATATATTGCCTTAGGTGAGTTGGATTTTTGTACGCGATATTTGTTTGGCTGCAAAGGACAATATTCTGCGTGTTAGAAATCGATAGATATTGAATTGCAGCTCAATAGGTAGCTCGGCAACAACCTAAAGCTGTCATCTGAAGATGACATATTGTACATTGTCTAATTTTGCTATAAAAATTTCTACTCTTTTTGCAGAGAAAGTGCTAAAAGTTGCACACATTCAATGGCATAATTTCCATGGCACCACAAAACAGAAAAGCAACAAAACATAATGAACCGTCTACTTGAAGGGACTCTGAAAATATTTTTTTTCAGTTTTGTGCGTGTTTAGTCTAGAGCATCACGAAACCATTCTCACCACAAATTTAGTGACATGCCGTGCACCGAGCCCGCTGCTTGCAACCATATCATTTTTTTCCATTCACTTCTCTCTTGCCTCCTCAACTTATGAGGCATGCTAGAATCGCTGGTTATTGCAGAGCTCTCATGAGTGCACTCGACGTTTTGAGCTTTTGCCGGTATTGAGCTCCAAAATGGCACATCGACAGGTTGCGCGCAGTCTCGCAAGCCATTTCATGATGCGCCCGAAAGCACGGACGCCCTCTGGCAACAGAAGGCAAGACAGCGGCGTGGTTCATATCTGCTCCGAGGGGTGCCGCCATCCTACCAGCCATTCTTACTTGAGCGCATTCTACAGCCCATGTCAACCAATCTGATACGATGGCTGCTGACGTGCTCCGACCTGGTGAAGTGGCAAGAGCATGTCGCTCGGTGAATGGATGAGTAAAAACGCATTTGGCCGAGTTGCAATGCACTGAGCCGATATGCAGACATTCGAAGCTTTAAAGCATTGTAATAACTTACACTCTTTACGGAAAGAGCTAGCGTTGGTCTACAAATAACTCTTGGTACTTTGTCTACTAGCCAAATGTGTTTGTACAAAATCGCCAAAATGGTTTCAGGGCGCCTTTAGCACGTGAAGTAGGTATTGTTACGGATAGGTAATTTAATAACTTGAAGTACTGGGTGAACAAGATGGCACCAGTACATCAACAGAACAGAACAGAACAGAACAGAACAGAAGGTTTTATTTGGCTAAATGAAAAAGAATACATGTGCATGATATACAGAAAGAGGTCCCATAGTCAGAGACTGCAAGGGGACCTCTTGTACAATGAAGAATTGAGAATGATTGACAACCAGCAACCATCGTCATCTTTGTTTTCATGCAGCAAAGCTTCGGCGGCTGTCCTTTATCATGACCCCCCTGTGGTAGATCACCGTCTTGGTGCGTGGTCTTCACGTATGCGGTGGAAGGAGAGTGATGAGATTTGAATCGAGTTATGTGCACGATATCTTTCGAAGCTGACGTTGACCACGTTGGATCGGCTGGAATGATCTCAGAGGTATCCCATGTCACCTGGTGAACGACGCGGTGCCTTGCAGTGTAGCGTGAGAGCAGTTTTTGATCAAGACCTACACGCCGAGCGGGTTACAACAAAAGGACAAGGAAACACAGCAAAAAAGTGCACGTTTTGATGATGAGAATTGCAGCGCGGTCTTTAGTGCTGCTTTGAGGCTCATAGACGGTTGCGGGTGAGTTGGCGTGCGTGGTCAGTTCAAGCAAAAGCTTTTCCGGTATATTCAGTGACGTACTGCCTCGGCGTGCTGTTTATACCGGCGCCGCTATAAAACAACTTAACGTACCAAGCATCATATACCGTTATTCTATCCCTTAGCGCGAGCAGTATTCACTGTTTTTACAGTTTCATTGAGACGAAGTGTAAAAACATTGCACCATCTCCAACTAAAGGAAATTACATGGGAGAAGCGCTGGAGTTCGTTTCTGTTTCCATTCGTATGTTTTTGTGTATGCTGCATTGTGCGTGGAGTTATGTATACGTTACTCTTCTCCGAATTGTGGTGTGTTCCGCAAAGCGAACACCCAATGCTGCAAAGAGAGCGCAACCAAGCGTGCGCGCACAGCATTATATACGAGCGCACAGCTGTGGCGTTGATGAGAGAAACGGGAGAGCAGAAACGATGTGGAGGCAGCACTCTGCTACATCCTCCCACCACCTTAGGGCAGTCCGCCATGCTCCCAACCGGGCTGCAGAAATTAGGTGCCTTCTTCCACTTCTACCCGCTACCACCACGAGCACTTTGTGCTCACGTGAGGGGAGGGCCTTTGGCGATAATCTGCTTTCCCACTGCGCATGCGCCAACTCTTGCCTCCGTTCACGAGAACCCGAGGAGAGGATGGTAAGTTGGCGCAGGCGCCGAAAGGGTGTTCATACCACAAACCACCGAATTAAACTCCACCATGTGCTTATTCACTTCTAGAAATCAGTGTTTATTAAAAAAATAACTAGGCCTCACGTTACCGGAAAAGGATAAGGCAAGTACATTACCTAGTACCATTCCCAAATAGTTATGAGCAAGTTACTAAGTTAGTGATATAAAATACAACGCATTACCGGTAATGCCGTTAGTGTTATTGCGTAACCTGCAACACTAGTAGCAACAAATTCAACTACTCGTTACAGTTCCGAAATAGTGATGAGAACGTAACTAAGTTCCTAAAAAAACAGTGCAGTACCGCTAACGCCGGCACTGTTAACGCGTTAGCGGTCCTATTGTTCCTATAAAAACAGCGCCAATAATGAAGGACAAAAAAGGAGACAGACAGCGGCATTGATTTACAAGATTTATTTGCTGGAACGCCGCTATGTATACTTGAGCAGTATCTGACAAATCAGAGGAATGACAAACCAAAGAAAACAAAATTCACCTAACAACCGAGTAATTTTCGTAGATGGTACATCGGCAATACAGGCATACAGTCTTAACAAAAAAAAACCCAGATGGGAGTTTTTGGCTTGTCGCCTAGGTCACTCCCATCTGTGCATGTTTTTATGGCCTCGAAACAAGAGTAAAGAAAAACGCCCATGTGTTGGGATATACAAAGCGTTCACATTAGGCAAAAACTTTACTCCTTTTGTTGCTCAATGAAAATGAACCCGGAGTTTTATGGTTCTTCCTTGGGAGTATTTTCGGCGTAAATAGGGCATTATTTTACCCCCTACTTGGCGTTTTGAAGAGGCAGAGCGAGAGTATTTTAGTCATGTGACCCCGCTGTTTTTGTCTTCTTTTTACTCCAATTCGGAGTAAATAGGTGGCATCTAGGGCGTTTTAGCTCGCCTCTCTTGGGAGTACTTTTGGTATTGAATGAGAGTAACCACTGCAGCAAGAATTCCCTCTCAGCAAGCCATCTTGTAAGGCTGCATTCTAAAAAATTAGACGCGAACAAAAGCTTATTTACAGCCCAAACACCAAAGCAAAATACTGATCATTTCAGAGTTCCTGTTTATGCACTACGAGAGCACACAGACTGAAGACTTGCAGAATATTTATTGTGGAGGTTAAATACACACTAACTACAACTCTTGTGTTCAATTTCCAGGAGTGAGCAATATTATTGACCACAGAATTTGTACAGCATGAGCACAATAATTACCACACCATATAACATCTAAAGTACAAACACAATAAACACGAATTATTCACATTTTTATTATATAGAAGAAAACTAAAAAATGTAATGAAATACAGACATTCAAACATACTTTGCCAATCACATTAGAGTATCTGACTAGAAATCTGTGAAACTTCTAATAGAAGACCACGTAATTTAGGAAAAAGTGCATTTCTCCAGCTCTGGTGCTGTAAATAACTATGGCCAATACACATATGTAGAAATTAATTGTAATGTGTCAAGAAATGAACTTGCGGCAGTGTTTTGAAATAAATGCAATACCAGTGACTGAAGATCCCTTAGAGATTTCTTGACATTTTTCCCGTACCGCAAATCTATCATATACAGAATAAATGGGCAACCCTCAAATGCTACAAATGGATGCACCTATATACTTATCTCAGAAGGTAAAAAACCGGAAGGCACTATTGGATCAGATTTCAACTTTCAGCGAAGCCATTTTCAGCAGACTATCCAAAATCAGCTTAAAATCACAATAGTGCAAGAGAGGTTGAAGAGTTTACTTCAAGAAATTTGTTGCATGAGTACTATTATCGACCATATCGATTAAGGTCAAAGAAAGTATCCATGAACATATGAAAAAACGCACATGCCACAGAACTGGGTAATGAATTGGAAGTACTAACAAAGCATACAACTTTGGAAAACTGGACGGAACAAGCAGACGCCTTTTTCTGTCTCATTTTTGGTGTATTGTCTGCTAACGCTTTCTAAAGACTACTTTCAAAATTGTCAAAGTTTCAACTTTTCTAGCATATTGTGTTAAAAATGACAATGGGGCAAACCTGCACAGACACAAAAAGAATTCAAATATTCAGCATTACAACACCAGTACTTACAACACCAGCATTACAACACCAGAGCACACATAGAATACGTGCAATCAGCCTATTTGACATGCCACAAGTTTAAAGTACTTTACGTGCTCAATATGTAGCAGATCATCTGAAAAAAATTCCGATTTCATTTTTTTGAAAACTCTGTATACAGCAGAAAAGATTACCTTGGTGTAGGACTAAAATATTCACGATAGCTCATTTGAAAATAATATATGTGAGCTAAACGTAAACGCAGTTACAAGAGAGTAATATTTATTAACTTCCGAAATATTTTCTCAGTTAAGTATTTCTTACAGCTTTTTACCTATGCAACTCACGCAGCATGATGAATTCGCAAAGACAATCCTCAACTCAAGCCGACTGGCCTAGGATACAGATGGCAAACGTTGTGCTATCTTCAAAAATGGTATTTGTCCTTTGCAATCCATTGCTAAAAAAACTGCACAACAGTCAATGTGGTCATTTGAGATGAATTATCCAGCATTAGAGATTTACAGTCACAAATGCTACTTTCCTATGAACTTCAGAAAATGCAGAAGGCGTGTTTTAAACACTTAAAAAAGTTTATTAATATTTAGTACGTAAGTAACATTCACAAACTACACTGATTAACACAGTCTTAGTACAAATTCTTCATTTCTTTTCAGCTTTCAGGAGACAACTTTGCTCCTTGAGACCCAAACCTTGTCATATGAGTTCACACAATTGAAGATCTTTATAGTAATAACTCAAAGGCTAGCCCACTGTCTTCGCTCGCTTATGTTGTGGGTAATGTAGTGTTATTGCGTATTGTATACTTTTTTAGCAGCTTCATGGCTCATCTCTGAGTCAATACTAAGAAAGAAGGAAGAGATCTGCTCCACTCCCCCCTTGCTGTTCAGACATTTTTAAGTTTAGTTATTCATAAGCATGTATACCTGTGCAGATAAAAATGCACACACGAATGCACATAAAGTGTGGCTGCCAACACTTTGCCTTCGCACAACCCCACCTGAAGATATTTATTTTGCTATGCTACCTGTCACCACACTCTAGCCACATTCCTTGTTTTGTGCCTCTGATGTTTAACAGCTCGGAGGCCCCATTCTTCGTACTGCGGTATCGTGACAAAAGATCAGGACATACTACCGCATGGCTTCAAACTTGCGATGCATCCATCAACTGCGCCATGGAGTCTTCGTCAACCTGACGTGCGCTTATCAGTTCCTGGAATCTTTAAGAAGGCACGCATGTCAACGCTAGCCCTGAAGCAATTGACTTTGCGTCTGTTGGACGAAAGGTACTTCGACCGCATACATGTTTACACCGATGGCTCCACTAATTCCAACAGCTCCACAGGAGCAGTGGTTGTTCCATCTGAAAATGTGTTGCTTCAGTACAAGTTTTCTCACACCACGACGTCGACAGCAGCAGAGCTCGCTGCACTTCAAGGTGCAGTGAAGTACATTCTTCGCCAGCAACCTAACCAATGGGCCATCTTTTGCGACTCCAGGTCAGCCTTACAGCCACTACGGTTTGTTATGCAGCACGGGTTACATGAACAATCAGTACATCAGACAAGGCACGACTACCACGAAACGCTCACGGAAGGTCACAATATTGTATTTCAGTGGTTGCCGAGTCATTGCGGAATCGTCGGCAATGACCGCGCGGATGAAGTTGCTCGATCGGCTCATGACCAAGACCAGCGCACCCCCATACCACTCTTGACAACGGACGCTGCAAGGCTTCTACAATCACTTGCTCGCCATATATCTCTCCCACAATGGAATACGCATGGTTTCTCCAACACGCACCTGTAATCGATTGACCCAAACTTGCAACTTCGTTTGCCATCCGAGCTCCTACGATGCGCTGAAACTTTAGTGTGTCGCATGAGGTTGGGCGTGGCATTTACGAATTCGTACTCTCGTCTCCTTGGAATGGCGAGCACTTCGACATGCAACATCTGCGCCTGCGAGGAAACGCTTGAGCGCATTTTATGTCATTGCCCAGCATACCAGACCGAACGACGTATTATGGAAGCCAAGCTCTGTCAGCTGGATTCACGGCCGCTTACAGAAGAAAAGACCCTGCGACCTTTGCCGACGGCTTCCCATACACGCAAAGCCACGAAAGCCCTCTTGTACTTTTCAAGGACGACCAAACTTCACGACCGCTTCTGAAAGAACTGTGCGAGGACGTGCTGTGTAGTCTCGAGCTGACTATTTATGCTTCATTTTCTTACTTCTCTTCTTTTCTATCTATTTCTGTTCTATTATTCTCCTTTTCCCCCACCCCAAGTGTAGGGTAGCTAACCGAGCCAAGCTTGGTTAACCTCCCTGCCTTTCCTCTCTATTTATCTCTCTCTCTCTCTCTCTCTGATCCATTTTCTTTACGGTTGCTTTACAGATGGCACTAAGATTGCCATCTACATTTCTATCACTGGGCTTAGGCTGAAGATTGCCTTTGCAAGTGCATCATGCTGCAGAGTTACGTAGGTCAAAAGCTGTAAAAGAAACAATAAATTTAAAAAATATATTTTTAGTATAAAAAATAATACTCTCTAGCAACTACACCCATGTTCAGCTAATACATAACGCTTTCAAGTGAGATATCATGCATATTTTTTGCTCCAGCACCATGGTGACTTGTGACGCTGAACACAGGGCTCCCCCCCACCCCACAAAAAAGAAAAGGGCAAATTGCGATTTTTTTCTCAGACGATCTGCTATACTTTGAGCGCCTAAAATATTTTAGGCTTTTAGCTTGTCAAAGAGGCCAGCTGCACATAATCTACTTGTGCCACTGAGCTTCCCATGTTTCCTGAGAAAAAAAACGATACTGAATTTGGCAACTATTGAGTTTTTCTGGTGCGAGAAGCCCTCGAAGTATTGATATACATAAATGAGTCATTATTTTTACAGTTACATTGCTTCATTACCTTGCCACCAATACCATTTTATTGAGTGAATTGCAAAACATTTTTTAAACAAATTGCTTTTTGATGCTCTCTAGCTCAGTCAGTACAGAACTACAGACTTACAATAGGTACGAAAACTTTTGGCAACCAAAATAAACAACCAGGACGAGTTCTTTGAGAAATGTGAAATTTTTTCGACCATACTTGCGATTATCTAAAGCAGGCTGGTTGGCTTGGCTGGTCATGACCCAGTTAAAACGCGCTAACTGAATGCAAATTAACAAAAAGGGTAGTGTTTCGAGGGGCTGAATTTTTTCTTAGATGCAACAACAGTAATTCAATGGACATTTAGGCCATGAAAAACGTTGTGGAGAATAACTATAGTGTAATAATTATGGTGTCAATTACAGAGGTAATGGCAGGTGAAAAATCAACGCTGAACTGAATGTTACACCAACCAACCTGTTACATTTACCAAAATTTTGCATTGAGCTTCCTTGCGCTGCTTTGCAAGGCACAATATACTAAACAAGTATGCATGGGTCAATGACCTATCTGTTCCCAGTCACAAAACCAGTAGAGTATTCAGGAACCATGACTCCATAAAAAGTCATATTGAGCCAGCATTTATACAACATATCTGGTGGTTTAAATACCCTGCCACCACTCTTAAGGCAGAGCAAGTGTCGATGAAAACGTTACCATTACCTGCAATCAAACTTATCACGGTAGTACCAGCAGAGAAGCACTTTTGTGAGAAAAAAAACAGCAGAGCAAAATATCCACCACTAAGTTTTTTTTTTTTTAAATTCATGTCAAGAGCTTCAAAATGCAGCTGTTAGTATAAAAGTTGAATAATGCATGCTCTGCGAACTATTCTCTAGGTGCTTTTCACGTGTATTCCACATCAGGTGCAAGAACGTAGACTCCTCCAGAAAGTGCTGATTACACATGAAAAGCAAGCTGCCCATCATAGTGAAGCGCAGGGACAATATGTTCTTCTGCACCAGTTAACACCAAAATAGTGCTCGTTCTTGCGATAGAACAAAGAAAGCAACACTTTCAAAAAGAGCTGATGATTGGGCTATATTGTGTTTGGAAATAAATCCCTTGCGAGTAGCGCAAGTAGACATTACTGATATAGATAGAAACGGACTAGCACAGACACAACACTATTGCAGCACTAAACAAAAGCGAGCGAAATTGTAACATGCAGTATCTATGCTGTTGAACCAATAGAAAGGTATTAACTTCGCATGGTTTGTCCAAATAATATTGACAAGGCATGTTTCACAACCATGTATTATTTTGGTGGTTTCACGAACAATTATATCTGTTTTGCATGAACAACATGTGAAGTACTTGGTGAGCCGAAAGTGCATAAAATGGAGCAATATAGAATTTTAATAGAACCGGCATTCGAGAGAGGGATTCTACTCAAAGAATTTTTTACAGTGGTTCATTAGTGACTATGGGCGCTTATTCAATGTACTGTGGTGATGTAAGGTAAGGTAAAAGGCTAGTTTTGAAAACGAAAACAAGTTTCTCAAAAAAGAATCGAAGCTTGTAGCCAAAGCCCCCACCAAATAAAAGTTGAAATATTGTCTTACCATAACATCGCGGAATATGAAAATAGGGTAGACAGAGGTGAATGAACTCACTCTTTCCTCAACCCCTCCTAATAATATAGCCTTAACTTGGGAGGTCAAACCGAATGCCTGTGAGAATTTTCATGGTAGACCTTTGTTTTGTGCAAAGTGCTCGCTATCATTAAATCCCTTAAGAGTATGGAATGAACAAAAATAAGGCGAATGTCAAAAACACATTTACCAACCTTAACAAGATTTTAATAATAATAAGAAAACCAATGAAAATATAGGGGGTATTATTTCAGGTAATTATAATATAGTCGTGAGAAAGGTGCACAAAAACTTGGAACAGATCCGATGTTCCACCAACTTGTTCATTATTTCTAACATACCTAACGCAGGTGCACAAGCCCTTAAAGTTTCCCTTCTTTTGTTTATGCATAGTAAGGGTTTCATTCTGTCAGATTGGATGCCCTCAGGTAGTATGTGAAGATTATTAGTAATCCTTGAACTCATATATTATTACGTGAATTACCAATCCAACAGACAGGAAAAGTGTTCGATACTCGTCGGCAGCAGTTTTAACACTTTCAGCACATACATGGGTCGTGCAGCGAAATATTTCTTGCAACCTACACTTCTGTGTGCTTGTGAATTCTTTCCCTGAAAATACGAACTCACCTTGATAAGCCTTTTGTATATGAAAAGGTTCTGAAAAAACAAGTTTATTTAAGACGCTGCTTAGCCATTCGAAAGCCTTAGAAGTTTTGAGCACCGACACAGTTTTGCAGATGGCTTCTTGAGTACTAAAACGCATCCTTGTAGATTAATTCTCAAAGGTTTTAAACAACCCTCGATACCAAATTTTGAAACTAGAAATGATTGTGTTCCCTGACAGTCCAGCATGCGGAGGCACTTATGGCCAACAATTATTAAGAGCGCTGCCTATAAAATATAATAATGTTGATTTAAAGTAAGGGTGAGTGGTCATCCGAGTTATTAGCAGCAATCGCCATCTCTGATTTGATGCAAATGGAGGTCGCGCGTGACGTTCTATGAGTCAGAGGAGTATTGTCATTAACAAAGAATATTTGGGGGGTGCGCACCATACTCCAACTGGCACCTGGTGGGGAGTGCCACGTCACCTCTCTCTCTATCACTCTGTTGCTGGGCTGCTGTCACAGTGGTTTAGGCTGCTTACGGCAATAGTTGTTCGCTTTCTATCTTTGGGGAATATGATCTAAAGCCTCACACTTTTTTATTCGTTCTTCACCACCCGCAGGACTCCCAATTTTCGAGACTACATGCGCTGAAGCATCGGTCAAGAGCCCGATGGTTCAGCGCATGCTGTCTCAGGCAATTTCACGCTGTGTGGTGTTTGTCTGTTAGGATATTTAGGCGGGCTTTTTTAATCAACACACTATCGTAAATAATACACTAGTATTGATTATACAATGTGTTAGAGCAGTAATGTTTCAATGTTGGTATTACCACAAGCAAAGCTACAGGCATTTGAAAAAAAAACGTGCAAACAAATCTTTCGCTGTCAGGATTTCTTAAAGGACATGCGCACAAGTTTCTCTGAAGAAAAATGGTGGTGTGCATTGCAGGTATATTTCATTTTGGGGAACAGCAAAGTCTGCTGGTGTTAAGTAAGTGCAGTAAGGGAATCGGGGAATCGTTGAGACTTCATTTAGGTCAGGTGGTCATGCATTGGGAGGCTAACTCAAATGTCTGTGCTCAGTCATGTTGCTGTCCAATCGGTTGCTACATTATGCACTAGCGCAGTCCCTCAACACAAGCCACTATAACTTTAGCTAGCCCGACAAAATACTGAGATGACTGACAATTCGCACGTCAGGGAGGTTACATCTGCCACCACAGAGCGTGTGCGTTGCAAGTGTGCTAGCGATGTGATCATGCCAGAGAAAAAGTGGTTTCTTATACTTTTTATACAGATATACACACTCTGTCTATATATATATTCATATTATTCTGTCATAAAGCACATTCTTTTTATAGAGAAATCTTGAGTGCAAGCCAGGAAGACCCCCCAAAGGATAAAAAGACCAGCGCTGGCACTAACAACTTTGTTCTTTTTGCAACATGTACAGTGACCCACCGTTTCCTCCGACGCTGAAAATTTCAACATGCCCATTCATTCGAACATCACTGTGACACAGCCATTTATCCCATTGAAACGTTGCAAACTCAGGACCGAGAATTCGGATGCCTCAGGGTGCACCACTCAGATATTCTGCACTCCGGCTGGCTGATCGAATGCAGCATCGAATGCCATGACCAGCTGCCCGCATTGTTTTTACAATAAATATATTGCCAGCACTAAAAGGTTGCAGTGACTAAGGCTGGAGTTATTATCAGGGTAAACGTGATTGCAGGAATTACAATTGCCAATTTCGAAGGCTATGCGTTTTTGGGCGGCACGTAATGGCCGTATTTGGCCGGGTATTCATTGAATGAGTACCACAACATACTGCAAGGCAAGCCATACTCAGAATCAGCTTGTTTATTCCTCAAATGGCCACACGTACGCAAAAAACAAAGAAGCACGAGTGGTGCAGCATTAACTAGCTTTATGCAACTTAGTTCCTTTAGACATTTGAGAGTTTGCTTGACAATTATTTCTGTGGTGAAGTGTGTTTTGTGTCTTGCTCTCTTGTTTCTTGCAAGGCCTGCTAGAAAGACTGACACGCTACCAATTCCATTTGTGTCGTTGGAACAAGACAATACAGAATTTACAAGACACAGATGGCGGTGAAAGAAGCTGTAATAATTTGCAAGACCAAAGTAGGGAGACATCAATCTAATGCTGCTTAGGAGTTTGAGTCAGGCAACGATGGGTGAACAGTTACTTATGATGACTCCCATAAAGTGCCGCCCACGCCAAAGCAATGCAGATTTAGCACATACCTTAACAGTGCTATGACCTTCAGTTATGGCCAAACACTCGCTAAAAGCCAGGCACACTTAGTTGCCTGTAATTGTGCTTGTGTACAGACGTGCACTACTTTTTCTGGCTACTGGGCCAATAAAGTTGTTCTCTTTCTGGTGAGTCTTTTCTTTCGGCCTCTGGTTTATTCAAAATTTTCAACATTTCTTGCCTAATGAGAATAAACAGTCGGCAACTTATAAATGTCATTGCTACATAACATTACATTGGCAGCAAAACACATTACATACCAACACACAGATAGTTTACAATGAAGTGAACGCACGAATTGAAAATAAAGAAGTTTACAATAAATATAGAGGTATCATTGATACAAAGCTTACATTTTATCGATTTGGGGAGCATAGGTGCAAGCAACATATTTACATATTTACTCTTGCTTCTGCCAAAAATCAGTGTCTCACAATATCATAAGGCACAGCTGCAGAAGTATACTTAATATGAGCACTAAGATATCTTCCTTTTGCAATAACACTTACGCATTGTGAATATTCCTTAAGTTCCTCAATTATTCAATGCCAAGTTTGCCCAATGCAGGTCTTTCTACTAGAATGAGGTATGTTGTGTATCAAAGTTGCTGTGCGGGATACAGCAGACTCCAAGCTTGACTAACGTCTGCTACCCTCCCCTTCCCCCTATATATATATACACAAGCACTGCTTAGCAAACTTGTTTAATACAGAAAAGCCATAGAGATATCGTCGGCGGTAACCACTCTCATGGGTTGACGTTTTACAGCATGAAAGTAAGGCGCCTCAACTGGCCAGATAGCACACAGTCACAAATCACCCTCTTGATTGTTTTTTAACCACGGCTTCGGTAACGGTCGTTCGGAGCAGCATTATAGCTTGCAGCCAAAACATGACGTAACACCCGAATGTTAAAGCTCAGCGGAATTTTACACTGCATAAGCTTTTGAAAGCAGATTTTATACTTAACGAGACAATTTCTCTTTTAATACCTTTCCAATGTGCTAGCCTAAATTGCACAAGCTTTTGGCATAGGTTGACTTCTGGCCTTGGTGATGTTCAGTGCAGATGTAATAAAATAAAACGGAAGAAGGGGAAGGGGAGCACCTTGAACTCGGCACACACACAAGTGCCTGTGTGTGTCCCTCTTCGTCTTGCCTTGTAGTGATAAGTATGCATTGAACATCAGTAGAGCAGAAAGCCTATGTCTGTGTCCTTTAGGTCAGCCTATAGGAAATTTGTGAGAAGAGGAATAGTGTGATGTATGAAATCTGCTTTCAAAGTTCATGTGAGCATAGGATGCAGAGTTTTGGCATTTAGGTAGTACACCGCATTTGAACTGCAGGGAGCAATATGGTGCTACATATACCAGTAACCAGTAAACCAGTAAGATGGCGACATGTGAAGGAGAACCATTCAGGTCACGTGTAGTGCTTTGACTTTATCAGGTGGCACATGAGCTCTTAAGAGTACCTAGAAGGCGCAATATCCCCCTTAACGCCTTTTTACCATGAACAGGCTTGCTCAGGTGTGGTGTCACGCAGGCGGTGGTACAGGCAAGCGTGGCAAATCAAGCAAGGTGTCTCCTATGTTCCATGAAGCAATAGTGAAGTAAATGTCATACTGCTGTCCTGTGGCAAGACATCACGTGGGAACAGCATCAATAAAAGACGTAGGGAAGAACGCACAGAAAATAAATAGTATTTAAAAAAAGTCACACTTCTTTGCTCACCCTAATAACTGCTGCAGCTGTGCACTGCAGTTTTGGAGTCGTTGATTTCACTCCTTATTCCTGCTGCAAAAACATGCAGCTCAGCACTTCAGGAAGAGGATATTGTTGCATTCGAAGATAAATTGGGGACATCTCTTGGTAGTACAGCAGTACATAAAATGAAAACGTTAACGTGAACTTGTGTGCAGCTATTCATCTCGAGTCCCTGCAGGGCTATTTCACGCTATAGATCCGTATTAACTACACCGATCACAATGCTGTCATGGCACAAGCTTTTGCGTTTTGAAGTTTTTTTACAGCACAAAGTAATTTAAAAAAAGGCGCTTAAAAGCTCTGCGTGCAGATTATCTACCCTGTTCTTATTGCACTGCAAAGAAATTTTTCACTTCAAGAAACCTTTTTAAGGCAGCAATTTTACAGTAGCAAAGGTAACTCCTGTTCACTTTCTTTGACAGCCGTTAACAAAACAGCAGGTTGCCCTTTGTATGCCTCATTTACACTGCATCGCCCCAACACATCCACTCTGTCTCCTGCATAGTTCCTTGCAACAACCCGAGTTCCATTTTGTTTTGCCCAAACTTCTAGGTATATTTCGCCTAGAAGAGCGAAGTCTTTGAAGGAAAAAAGACTACTTAGAAGATGTTCAACTTGCAACCTAGTTTACTTAGAAAGGTATCTCAGTTCGAAAAGAAATCTGCAGGCACAGTCACACCTGATTTTCACTGAACCAACAACAAATATCTGCGTAAAAACATGTTAACAGTCAACGATACCATTAATAGGGTATGCCTAATGACTTTCCAGACTAAACTGCATTCAAGGCAGTTTATTATCTTCATTGTCAGATGCACTGATGATGCACTAATGAATGAATCGGCGGGAATTCTAATCTTTCCCGCCTGTAAGATTTTGCGCTCACACATGCCCTTAGCCCTTTCCTTGACACTCGACTTCTCGAAGAGTGCATTGCAGCCACATGTACTGCAATGCGCAGGAAAGTGCACCCCATTGCTCCGAGCATTCATCATAGTTACGTACCCTCCGAGTTCATCGCTATGGCATCGGCCTGTGTGGCTGATGTAAGCTTCGCCACAGCTGACTGGTATCTTATATACCACTTACGTAACACAGGGGTCAAATGGCTTCTTGTGTTTCTTTCAACAGATTTATTTCGCTGTTCTGTCACGTGCAAAAGTGCATAAATGGAAAATCTTTAATGGTGATGAGAAGAGGAGGGTATGCTTTGAACAATCTCTTAAGGTTGTGTGAAATCATGTGAACCTAAGGAATTACAACAATCTTGTTGGACCTCTGTCATGTTGGCACGCTCAGTGAAGTCACAATCTGTTTGAGAAGGAAGGATGTTATAGCACCGAGAATGTGGAAGAAAAACCTGAAGTCAGAAGGTGCAAATCGGGCAGTCAAAGCTAAGGCTATCCTTATGATAGCTTGACTTGGTCAGTCTAGTTGAGGCTGTTACGACCGTCATCATTATTAAAGTTTTTCGGCCTTTGTGAACGGGACGAAAACATTTCGATGCATTCCAAGCAAGGGTGTGCCATCAAGACGGGTTGATTTCGTCTCGGCGAAACCTGAACGAGGAGTTCGGGACTGGTTGGCACGAAAAAAACGCATGAGCCAAGAGAGAGGCCATTGTGAGCTCGACTCAGGAAAGGCCATTGTGCTTGCTGTGAGCAAGGCTTTCGAGGCAGACAAGGAAGCAGCTGGGCCATTTTCGAGGTCACCGAGGATCTGGATATCTCGGAACCAGCATGGTATTTGCAGTTCAGGCTGAAAGCTAAAGCCAAACTGGTTGTGGCTGCATCTTCTGAGGAGAAGCGGAGCCACGGATATGCGCAGCTAAGCCACAGCTTCTACCAAACAACCAGGAATGGAATGTGAGGTTGAAGGAAAGGAAAGGGCACTATCTGCTGTAGCCCTTGCCCGAGCCCCCCTCGATGATGAGGAGTTTGTCGACCACTCCACCTTCCCTTTTTCTTTATAGAATTGGCTCAATAAGGTGGCATAGTTTGACGATATGCTGGCACATCTCTACATTGTCCTACCCAAACACAGTCAGGGAAGTTTGACGCGTGTACTGGCAGCCGGTTTTTCGAACCTCACCCAACTGCCAGAAGTCTTGGAAACCAATCTCATCTAAGCTCATCGGACGTGCGCGAAACTCGGTGACGTGCGCGAAACTTGGTGACGTGTGCGAAACGTCGGTGCAGTGCGTTTGTGACCATATTTGGGCATCGTGTAGACTGTGCCCTCTCCACAAGCATTGTGTGGTGTTTTTTCTCCTCCTTCAAGGGTGGAGCACCTAGACCATGGAGCCCCATGTTGGCTAAAGCCGCGGACAATACGCCCAAGGTTGGATACGAGGCGCTATATAGGCGGAAGACTGGTAAATTTGAAGTTCTACAGTTCAACAGCTCTCCTGTACAGTTTTGATCACTTGATTACCTCCTTTCTCATTCTCAGTAACTAACCATGTAAATAAATGGTCGTTTTTACGAGCGCCTCAACTTACTTGTTCGACAATGGGTCCTACACTGTAACAATTTTTACACCCAGAAGGGTGTATTTGTTTTGTTCCATGATAACACCCTTTTAGGGTGTCTAGTAACACCCTAAACAATAAGGTGTTTAGAAACACCCTGAAACCGTAGGGTGTAAACAAACGTTCAGCCCTACTTTAATAGGTGCTTATGAACACTCCTAAACTATGGGTGTTGGATGAAGCTACACCCATGCGAGTGAGGTGTACACTGAAAACCCCCTTGAAACGATGGCAGTTATATGGATGAGCATACTTGATCAAACGAAGAGCAATCAACGGGCAACAAAAGCAGAGACACAGGAGGTGACGCTTAGACTTGTGTGTTGAGAATAGCTTTTCACAGCACTTCATTCCATCAAATATGCATCACCAACTGGCCCAAGCCTCAATTGTTCTCAAGGAGAAGCATATATGAACCTTCTCTGCAGCTGATAGGGAAGAAGGAAGATACTGGTCTCACCCACTGCACTTATACCTGCATGCTTGCAGCTGATAAAATAAGGTGCCATGGTCTTGACTGAGATGCATGAGACCAGTGTATATATGTGTACGTAGACTGGGCCGTAAATGACAAAAACGTGGAAGGAAGTTACACACACACACACACACACACACACACACACACACACACCACAATAGTGCAAGCAGTAACCTGTAGCGTAAGGTCCAACCGAACATAACGTCGAAGCAAACACAATTTTAAGCGCATATGTTAACGTCTGCCTTTATTATAGAAAAACTGAAATCTGACAAACAGGACTCTGATGGCATTGTGCAAAATTTTGAAATATGTCACGGGACCAACTTTCTTTCCCTCTATACTAAAAATTCATTGTTTTCAATAAAATAAATCTCCACAACTTTCAAAAACATTTGCGCTAGTCGGCCAAACGATTGAGACGTATTGCGTTCGATTGACTTCATACAATAGAAAACAAAAACACGTAGAAAGAGTAAGCGACTTTCTGGAGTCACATTTACAACATATTACATCTCGCAGCATAAATTTCGACATTAAAAAGAGAACATTCAACAAGGGAGTGTAATTAGGGTTGTATTAATGTAGTTTCAATGTTGGTATACTTCTAACTGCAAAACCACTCGTCACTGCTGCTTGCACAATCATCTTCGGCTGCTGAGATGACTGGTTACTTCGATAGAAGTGGGGCGAAGCTGTTTTTTCTGTACAGAAAATTCAATCCCGGAAACCTAAAATAAATACACAAGGAACAATGATTGATATTTCACAAAGAGTGCAACATGCAGTGTGCACCATGCTTAACTAACTGCTTTCTTATGTGTAAGTATAAATTGAGTGCATAGCAAGCATATTCAGAGGCATCGGGCTCCACTGCAGTGAGAAATAGTAGAAAAGGTATGCTGAGCAATAAACGCAATCAAAAGCGCGCTGTGGCAGAATCTTTATACCTTTCGTGCCGTATAGCTATGAACCTTACTTTACCCTTTCAGCTTGCTCGCGCAGGCAAATAAAAAGGTGCTGCTCCAAGTTATTAATGTTCCATTAGATGCATGCAACGACCAATCTAAATGAATGTGAAGTTCTATACTTAAGTATGCATCAACACAGCTGCATGTGTATTTCTGCAGTACTAGCATGGTACTCATTCGATTAGTTTATTAAAAGGAATACACTACGATGCGCAACAACATATACATATTATATCTGTATTGCACAAAAGCACAATACCACTGAGAATACATGACGGTATAGGCAGTGATAAGGTAACTTGTAAAATTAAGTACTGTACAGTTACGTATTAAAATGCGAATGATACAAGTGTTCTTGGACTGGCTCACATTGACACGATTATATAATGGAAAAATTGGCTATTGGGTCATTCCACATCAGACGTCCCAACTATTTTGGTGACCACCACAAATGTATTCGAAAAAAAAATATTGCGCTGAGTTTACTGCATTAAAAAGGTAACTGCTAGAATATTTCGCAAACAAATAATTAATTTATTGGTCACGTGGATGCCTCCTGAACATCCCGGAATCTCCTCTATATGTTTGTGAAAAAAATTATTTCATATGTATCTCTTCTTTCGTGCCAAATTTGGTCTACAAGTTAAGTGAAGGGCTTGCGTAAAGTGTTTGAAGCTCAGTAATATCATTATCATTTTTCGACCACATACGCCTCAAACAATTTAGCCGAAATGTGTTATATCTGCATTTTTCGGTATCAATACTGCACTTTGAATGAATATCTGAGGAGCGAATACTTAATCCACATAAGGTATATTTGGAGGAAAAAATATTTTAGACCTTTCAAGCTGTCAAATTTTACGAGAAAAAATCGCAAATTTCACAAAAAATTATTTTAGTCTATAATGAGACGCAACTTGCACCATGTGGTGGTTGAATTAAAATGGACTTTGTACCTAAATAGAAGCAAATAAACAGTTCTTTTCATGTGCCAAATTTTGTCATAGGAATTTATGTTTTGAGAAAAAAATCACAGCATATCCACGGAGTGAATGATGATGAGTGGGGCGTAGCGTTCGTCCGTCCGCACGTACAAACGGATCGACAGACAGTCTGACGCCAGTATGGACGGACAGAAAGACGGACGGACTCACGGACTGACCGACACACGGAAAACCGGACGATGGATGCACAGACGAACGGACGAAAGTACTAATGTACGGACGAACGATTCGCCCCACGAATCATCATTTTGTCCGTGTATATGCTGTGAAAACCACTAACACTATCTATTGTGGAACTCATCAAGTGGCTACATAATACTAGTACGACTACAGAGGAGGGAACGACAACGGCCTCATGAGCTTTGCCCCTAAATAGTTTTTGAAGTTCAATTTCCCCATTCGCCATTTGGTCATACAGCAGCCGACGCCTCGAAGTTCCCCATTGCCGTCGATGGGAAAATTCGAAAAATATTTTATTCCTTGAAATAGAATTTGGAATGATAAAACTTGTCACATTCAAAGAACTGTTTATTTGCTTTCAATTTAAGTAAAAGGTGATTTTTAATTGGACCACCACTTGGTGCGAATTCCGTCTCAATACGGACAAAAATGACAATTCTGTGAAATGAGTGATCTTTTCTCGTAGAGGTCAACAGCTTAAGATGTCTAAAAATAATTTTTCATCAAAATACCTTTTCTGTGAAGTAAGTAGCCACAGCTCAGATATTCATACAAAGTGCAGTATAGCAATGAGAAAATGCAAACATAACACACTTTGGCTAAATTCTTGCAGACGTATGTGGCCGAAAATTTGTAATAATATTGCTGAGTTTCAAACACCTTACATACACTCCTTTACTCAACATGTACCAAAATTGGTATAAAAAAAGGTGCGGTACTTGTAAAATATTTTTTTCTCAGAAACAACACTCAAACAGCAGTCTGAAAAGTTTGAAAGGCAACCACGTGACCAAAAATTTTTTTCTCTCCGAAATATTCAAGCAGTTCACTGTTTTCAGTGCATTAAATCAGCACGATTTTTTTTTCAAACACATTGTCATAGCCGCAAAATTGGCTGGGAAGGGTCGAATAAAGTGACCCTGTTACCTTCACTCAATGACCATCGCATACTGCTAAATTAGGGCCATTTGTTTTAATCGTGCTGTCAGGGTGAGAAAGCATAACTCCTTCCCGGTGCAGCGCAGGCTGTTCAGTGGCTGTGCTTGTGTTCCCAGATAGATATGCTGCCCAGTCTTACATTTTGGCTGAAACACATGCTTAGATACCGACAGTATGTATAACATTAAAGTGTTTTTGCGCAACAAAAAAACTCATAATACGCTTCACATAGCGAAAATACCTTTAACATCTGAAGTACTTAGAGAAGTTAAACGCCAAAGCAAGGCGATGGCAATAAAACTCTGAATAACAAGAATATTTTGCAAGTTACACACGATGGAAACAATCTGAATTAAATGTGCTCGAACGTTAGCAGCTATGTTCAAACAAGCGTTTGCGCTGTTCAAGTATGCAATTCGACCACACACAGACTAAAGGTCTGTTCAAACAAAAGTCCAGCTTCAGTGCTGGATCCGCTACATAGACACGGCTGTCAGCAGTGTCACGCTACGTTGCGGGTGAACGAAAATACCGGTGAAGATGAATTTAACGAAATTGAATGTATTAGCAAGTAGGCAAACTTCGCGAGCCGCACCTAACGCGAAGCAATATGCTGTGTTGTCACCCGATGAATCAACCCGAGTTATCACGGTAGTGTTACCGCACAAAACGAAAAAGAACCGAAAAGAACGACATGGACACCACGCCCTTGTTTTCCGTTCTCAGTCTTTTTGTGCAATAAGAAAAAAAAGAGAAAATAAATGAACTACCGACATGCCCAAGCATATGCGTCTTACATATGGTTGATGCTTAGAGCTAACAGGCGCCGTCCCCACGTATATAATAATTAGTAAACACATTGATGAGCAGGACGAGCGGGCCCCGTTAAAAACGGATGCCAACAAAGGGCACCGCAAAAACCTCTTCAATTTCTTCGCTGAACCTCAGCGGCGCACGCTCACTCTGCTTTGTACTCCAAACAATCTAAACAAACAAAAAAACTTGCCCACAGTCTTACTTCGCCATCATCCCCGTGAAACAGTTCGGACAAATATTCTCGCTAAGTAAACAAATGTTGATTTATCATCAACTAGTTGAAAACAAAATTGTTTGAAGGTGTTATTCTCGTTCTCACGCAGTTAACAAAGCACTGAACGGAACAACGTGAGACCGGTACTCACTAATTCACTTCGAGTGCTCTACAATATGAATCCACAGGTCCTGTCTTCAGGATGGTGCACCTTCGCAATAATCAGCACTGACAGAACACACTGGTGGAGCACAGAGCGCAGGCACATTTCAAACTAAACACCGACTAATAAACTCTACCGATCGAGAAGCCACGCGCACCACACGCACACACACGGGAGGGTTTTTCGCCAGCGCACGCAGTGACATGGAAGAAGATATCGACCTCTTTCCCGCGCTGTGCGCCCGGCGCGCAGCAATAGCGGGCAGCCAAGGTTGTCTAGGCGACGAGACTTCATGGCATCGGCGCGCTTTCAAACCGGCTAGATGCGGTTTAACGCTAGCTCCGGCCCTCTGCTGATAGCGCGGGTACTACTTTTTTTTTTTGCGGCAGTGATCTGTTGCGTTATACTCGTTGTTGCAGAGATCGATGGACATCTGCGGTAATTAGGGAGAAAGGTTAGATTTCAGATTCATTAAGGAAAAATCACCAGTCATGACTTTTAATGATAATGAAGGTAGTGAGCTTAAAATACAGGAGGTAATCGCAGGGAACTTTGTGACGGTGCAGTGCGGCCAGCACGAGCTACTAGTCAGAACACGCACTTGTAATATTCAGGACCAATGTTTAGCGCACCTTCACCGACCTAATGTAGTGAATTTCGGTAAAAAAGCTAAGTTGATGCTTTTTGCTTAGCTCTATGGGTCTTTAGGAACGGCACATTCAAGGTCACGCAGGCGATATTTTATCAGCACTTTCATTTCGGTAAAGACATTGCAACATTGCATGCATCGGCCGTCACACTATTTATTCTATGAGAACATATCGCCACGTGCGTACTGCTAGGAAGACGAAGACGACAGCGCATACGCGCATCTGCACGCTTTTATGCAGCAAGCAATAACAAGAAAGAAGAGGAACGCTCTGGCACGCCGTAAATAAAAACACTGACCTGCTGCTACTTTCTCCACCTGTTAATTACTACTTCTGTCTTCACGTTGCGGCAATACATTTGTACTCAGCTTGCAGTCCTTGGAACAAGACCACGGCTGAAAATATTTCATCAATGTTGTTTTCTCACTACCTACAAAGTCAAGGCTTTGACCAAAGCACGTCTGCTGGGGAAGTTACATACATCAAATGAAGGGGATCCACAAAAAAACGGAGAGAGAGAGAGAGAGAGAACTAGAGAATGCGTTTCGGCTCCCCTGAGGAGAGCTTTGTTCGCAATTTAGTCCACAAGGCTCCCGTTATTGTGAGCAAGGCTGCGTCAAGGTCACCGAAATGTCCTTATTCTGTATTTTTCTTTATGGTCGGTGTCCTCTTCCTAATTTCCATGACACACTCTTAAGGACACATGAAGAGGAACATTCGCTCCAGTAATTAAATGAAACGTGCCTGCTAAAAATACATGACGTCAATGTTCGTTTTTAAGAGACCTGATGGCCTGCTGACGTGGTGGTTATGGCTAAACAACTGACATATGACATATGGGTGATTTTAATGTGTACAACCGTTTTACACCTTTTAGGGTGTAAAATTTTTTAGTGTGTAGGACGGGGACCCGCTACCAAACTGAAACCCGCAGGACCCGGAGTCGGAACAAGGCATGAAGAAGCGATCCCTTTTTTCACCAGTATGGTATGAGAATAGTCGTATGGGAGCATAGCTTTTTTTGACCGTTCCTCATACTCCCAGTAAGTGTGGCCGTCACAATTGAAAAACAATGCGAAATAAAAACTTGATCGTATTGTTGGTTGAACACTGCTTTAAGCACAGTTCACCTTCATTGTCCTTTACAATGGACCTTTTCGGCGAAGATGCAATCCAAAAAAAAAACATGTGATGACCACATTTTTTGAGAGTATGAACCACGGTCAGAAAAAGCTATTTTCCCAATTGACTTTTTTCAGATTATATTGGTGAGACGGCGGATTGCTTCTTAGAGCCTCAACTCGGCTCTGATCACGTCATGCTCTCTTGAGGTCAACTTCAGCTTTGACCATTCGAATTTGTGCCTTCGAACTGTGGGTTTTTTCCTCTTTGCTCGTTCCCATAGCATTTTTTCTTGTGAAGCAGATTGCGGGTTGAACCAGCCTGCCAACCCGAGAGAAGTTTAACAAGTTGAACAAGTTTGTGTCTATTCCCTCCAATAACACGATTTCACGCAACTTCAAGAGGATAGCTTCTACGCAGAGCATTGACCTCGTTCTCACGGCATTCTAAAAGCTTTTCCGTTTGTGCACTTCTTGCAGGTGAAATTACAGAGAAAGAAGTATGTCAAAAAGGCATAAAGAGCGATTCGTCTGCCGTGCTACGGAAGTGGTATATAAGATACCACTCAGCTATAGTAAAGCATACATCGCCCAAACAGGCCAATGTCCTAACGATCAACTCTGAGAGCACGCAACTACGATGAATGCTTGGAATAATGGGGTGCACTTTCCAGCGCATTGCAGTACTTTGGCTGCAATGCACTATTCAAGAAAGCGAATGTCGAGGGCAGGGGTGAGGGCAAGTGTGAGCGCAAAATATTACAGGCGGCAAAGATTGATATTGCCAGAGATGCACGCATTAGTGAATCATCGGTGCATCGCACAATGAAGTAAATTTTCTTGAATGCAGCGAAATCGAAAAATTGATTAAGCATGCTCATTTTATGGTGTATTACATTGTTAACACATTTTTTCCCCAGATATTAGCTGTTGGTTCAGTGAAAATCAGGTGTGACTGTGCCTGCGCATTTGTTTTTGCGCCGAGATGCTTTTCAAAATACACTCGGTTGCAAGTTGAGTGTCTTATAAGTAGTCTTCCTTTGATTCGAAGCCCTCGCTCCTCTAGGCCAAATGTAAACTAACTAGTCAAACAATTCACTGTTTTGAAGCACACTTCCACAAATAATGGGCTAGGTGGCCACGTGTCCACCTTAATTTAAGAATCGCGGCGCTTCTCAGTAAGAGTGACCCCATAATATTTTTTTTTTTTGCTGATGTGACTGCACAGTTACTTGCAGTGTATTAATGTTTTCCTGGTGGTTTTATTAAAATGACTGCATGCATTTAGCCTTCATTTATCCCTGCTCGGCACATCTTTTGTTGATGAGCATAGCTAGCATGAATACCTTTTGTCACAGCAATATTCTGGCACTTGGGCCTTGCGACAGCTATACCAGTTAAGTTTCTTGGCCTATTCACCTTGAACTTCTTGCTTCGGGGCCTTGGGGGAGGGGGGCAAAGCACTTTAGTTAATGATTTTTTTTGCTGCATTTAGGCGCTTCTCCAGGTTTCTGACTTTTATTTCAGCAGTTTGTAAAGTGGTCTCTCCCTTGTAAAAAGCAGATGATTTCAAACTTGAGTTGAATTCAAGCTACCATGCTGTCGTGCAGAGCGACCACCTGAACAGTTACATTTCTGGGTTGGCGCCTTCAAATCCACTACAAATCATCATCCCTTGCATTGTGAAGCTGAAATTGATGACTTAATTTACACCTTTCCAATATAACAGACATTTTCGAGCAGCAGTAAATTTGAACTAGTTCTTTTGCTTTCTCGAAAAGCTTTTCTTCTGGCCAAGACAGAACCAAATTCTTGTGAATTTCATATGTTTCAGTGCCAATTATTGGTAAAAATAGGCACAACTTATATTCAGTTATGTCATTTATTCTGAAGCTCCAAACGCTCAACATAGAATGGAAAGCTCCAGCTTCAGAGCTGAATTCATGTGATCTCCAGACAGAAGCGTGACTTGGCCGAAGAAACAAAAAAGATACTTGCCGAACTTTTGGATTCCTAGGTGGCCTTGTGGTTATGACACACGCGATGTGCGTATGAAGCCACCACATCCTTGTGGGTATTGTCCCTCGGGCTTTGTGACACAGGTCCCACCCTGATTGAGAGATTAATTGTTGCACACCAGTAGCAATGGCTATGCAGTGAAAAGACAAACAATTTATTGACCATAAATGTTTCTTTTTCTATAGGCAATATTGTGACATACATAGCACTACGTCCAGCTATCAACGTGCCTATAATTCTTGGCAAAAAAAAAGCTTGCACCACGACGCTAACATCTCTTTCACTTTGCTTATAATTTTTTACCATTTCTCTACTGATTATTCTTGCTAAATTTGATTCAGTTATGCTTCATTAAGCGAATAGGTTAGTTCATTCGGTGTATTTTTATTAGGTTTATTTCATGCACACATTGACACATATGTATGTGAGACTCGGGTATCAAAAATCTGATTCGTAGTTGCAAGGCTGCGTGAAGCATTCAACGGCTTTTGTGAGGCGGACATACAGTATTCATACAGCAGGCCCATTTGGTGTCAGCAACTACTTTTACATCCACTTTTAGCAAAATCTTGTTCAGATATTTTCTTTCACCATACAGATATTTTGTAAGAATTTCATTCAAGCTACGCTTGAGGGAGCAGACAAATTCGGAATGCCACTGATAAAAATGTCAAAATTAGAGTTTTTTTCAAAATATGAAATAGTTTGACTACAATAATTGCCATGCATTGCAAAGTGGCATAAAGCTACCATGGGTACACAAAATAAGTGCACAACACTTTATTAATATCAATGCTTTTTTGGATTTATATTTTTTAAAATGTTGTGCTGTGCTAAATGTCTTAATGCTATTGAGTCTTATCCAAAATGGACCCAAACTAGGTCTACCTCTCAGCTGAACACCCTTTGCTAAGTGCCAAAGTCATTGTAAGAAGAATGTCGAACAGCAGTTGAGGCACTAACTTGAATCTTATGAAGGTTCACGGGTATTAAAACAATGCAGAAAAGTTATGTATTGATCAAATCCTAGAAAATCGAAGTGCAACGAAGTTGAGAACGTCAAGTGGGAGGTAGCAGCACAGCAGGTACAACGGCAGAGAATAATTTACCAAATATCCTGCTAATTCCCCACCTGGTTCAGTGAATTCAACTTGCCTGTGAGCTCTATACAGTGCTGACAAAATTTATTTCATGAAGAAGAGCTATGAGGAAGCCAATCAAAACCCTTGCAATGTTGACTTCATAGCTGAATGCCTTTTAATCGTGCAATACCATTTTTAGCCTAGCGCACAGCCACAATAATACAGGGACAGAGAAAACATTGTGCAGTATAGCTTGGCAAGATTTTCACTGAGTTTTTGAATCCTAGTGCTCACCCCTATATGCATGAGCTTTGCTCAAAATTTCATTTGCGTACTTTATCGTCTCACAGTAAGATGGAATAACATACACACAAATCCTGCTGAGTTCCCACAGTTTTCTATGACTTCTGCACGAATAAATAAGCAGTCCCAACAACACTTGATGGCCGCAGCTTGATAGATATGCAAAAAAATATGAGTAGGCACATGACAACTAATACTTTCTTTACCACAAATGGGAACAGCCATAGGTCACGTAATATCTGGCTTTGAGACGGCATCTTCTTTCTGAAAGGTGCCTGAGTTCAGCGTCAATTATATTTTGTTGCAGGAATTCAGTTGCTTGCCAGCTAGTAATAAGTTAATGTGACTTTGAAAAACACGACAAAAATTATGAATTATGACTGTAACAAAAACAGAACATGCATCATTCAGCTGCAAGTACTTATTGCACTGCTTAGGCTGCTATGATGAGCTCACAAGTTTATAAAGACGTTGTTAAATGCAGCACCAGCCTGGTACACTTTGCAACGTGTCTCAAACGTACATGCGTAAACAAAAGTGCGCAGACCACGGTGTTGCGCGGCAGGACGCATCGACGTGCCATTTATGCACACTGCCTGCTGCAGTGTGCATGCCTGTCCAGTCGTAATCAGGTGGCCTTGCAAAGCACTTTGTTTGACAGAGTTACGGTGCTCATAACCAAAACAAAAACTGGGTGTTGCTTTCCTTTGCTCCATCAAATCTATGCCGCTATTTCACGCAGCAGCTTAGGTAGCGCCAATTGAAGTGCTGGGCGCTTAGCTTTTTTTTTCACCAGTTGGCCTAACTAAGCATAGCTAGCGTCCTATAACCAAATGAAGCAAAGAATAAAAGAAATTAAATTTCTTCCGCACAGCTTGCCGCTGTCACATATATCCAAGTTTAACTTGCCTTGTTGCCCCAAACTGTAGTGAATACTACTCAAGCATAGTGTAGCATTAAATATAACCTGTAAAAGCTAAGGATAAGCAGAATAAACTGAGCTAATTTCATTTAGGCAATGCCGCTTGCTGTTTTCATGTTAATCCATGCAATGCTTACAGGAGCCGAAGTGATTCAAGTTAAATATATCCAAATCTAGTTAGGCATAATTGATACTGGTATCGCTTCATTTAACCGAGAATAAATCGCCAGGATAAGGCACACCCTATAGTGGTCGAATAATTCAAGTTGGGTTCCCCATGAGCCAGAGAAGAAAAGGCCAGGAAAAGGCTGACTACTCTTTACTGACTGGATTCTAAATAAGCTTATTTAGGACCCACATGTGTTGACTGTTGAGACAAATGGTTCACGTGTGTTGGTAGATTGATTGATATGTGGGGTTTAACGTCTAAAAACCACCATATGATTATGAGAGACACCGTAGTGGAGGACTTCAGATGTTTCGAGCACCTGGCGTTCTTTGAGGTGCACCAAAATCTGAGCACACAGGTGTACAACATCCCCGCCTCGATTGCCAATGCAGCCGCCGCAGCCGCGATTCTATCCAGCGATCAGCGAGTCAGCAGCCGAATACCTTAGCCACTAGACCACCGCGGTGGGGCTCACATGTGTTGAGAAAATACAGATGAAGCGACTTCTCAACCTTTCGGCCGCTATGCTCCTAAAAGACATGTTTGATTGATCTTTATGTGGGGTTTAACGTCTCAAAACCACCACTTGATTATGAGAGATGCCGCAGTGGAGGGCGCCAGAAATTTCGACCACCTGGGGTTCTTTAAAGCGCACCCGAATCTAAGCACACGGGCCTACAACGCATCTTTCAAATCGTAGCTAAGAAACAGCCTCTCCTACTACATCTCTAGTAAAAAAAAGAAAAAAAACTAAACTTGAACTTGTGAAAAACATATTGTTTATGGTTCATTTCAATCAGACGAATATTATTAAACGCACGCATTTTGAGTGATCGCATGCTGCAGCAACTCAATTAAGTTCGCTGTGCTTGGGAGAATTTTCTGGCCGAGTGCTACACGTCGTTGCTCGAAACACCGAGCGTTAACAGCACCAAATTAAAGCACACCAAAGCAATGCGAGGTTTTTGATCACTTCAATGGCGTTAGGACTACCCCACGGTGGCTTTGGTAACAGGACTGCACTTTTGCGTTACAAACTCTTTCCATGTAAGGCCATTCCTGATTTTCCTTCCCCTCGTGTAACTCCATTAGGAGTTCGGGCTTGCAAAACACACATGCCGCATTCACAGATGAGAAATAGGCGCCTAGCCAGAAATGTTTCTCGCGGGGTGGGGGGGACGGGGGCACTATTCTAAAATCGCTATTTTCTGCGGTATATGCCAACGAACAAAAACTTGAGAGGGGCAGGCGGGCACGGTGTATACGGCCTTCCGTTCGTTATTGTGAGTGGTATTTCGATACGCGATGCGGCGCCGTACGTAGACTGTAATGTGATGATGCCGCGGGAAGGCTGCAGCGGCCACGAATGCAGCACAAGCAGAGCTCGTTTGCGTCCGCGCATCTTCGGAAGAAGTCCTGTGTCTGTTGCTAGGCGCAACTGTACTCTGGCATGTAAATTATGGTAACCGACTTCCTGAAAAAATAACAGGGAAAACGAAAGAAACACCCGACAGTCCACGCGAAAGTTAGTGCAGCTCTCTCTGGAGTACGTTGGAGTGAAGCAGAGCTGAAATATTGACCACTTTTGTAGATACATTGCGCTGTCATCATTGCAGGTTGTCATCGTTTTTGGCATAAGGAAATTTTTTTTCTTCGCAGCTTAGGAAAGAGCAAAGAGCACTTACAAATGATCGTTTCATGCTAAAGCGAAAAAATGCATTTGCGTGGCTTCCACTTTTTCTTTGACTACGGGGGATATGCGGCGACGTGACCTTTACCACTTATTACTGTAGGATTGCCTGGATTGGCAAAATGTTCGTTCTTGAGGAATTATATTTACACCAGTGATCGCGAAAACTGGGAACACTTCTACAAAATCTTGCATTGTGACGTCAGGCAAATAGACACAAGGATTTGCACGAACAGCGAGCGCAGGGGGGGGGAAGTGAGCAATGCATAGTCGTCCCTTTCACTTGCCGACATCACGTATGCATTTGGGAGGAGTGAAGGTATAAACAGGTTAGCGGTCAGACCCTTGAGCACAATAGGTTAGATTTTCGGCCTATGGTATACGAAAACACCCCTGCACGACAATTCCGGTGACTGGTAGAGACACCAAAGTAGACCAAATTAATAATCAGTGCACCTCCAAGTTGGGCTTCACAATCGTATTTTGATCTTGGTTCTTCATACTTTACAATAACGTTTTTCAACGCTATAGGCCTCCAAAGGTGGAATCATTAAACTCGTTTACGAAGCTACCATTCCAACACTAAAGAAAGGGCAAAGGGCAAACTATACTGCAAATCGGCTGGCTGCGGCGACACTGATATGACGAACAGCGTAAATTTACTGTGTCATGTGAGTTGGATTTTTTGCGCGAGTTTTGTTTAGCCGCAAAGGATGGCAAACAAATTTCTGTGTGTTAGGAATCGATAGATATTGAATTGCAACTCAATAAATAGCTCGGCAACATCCTAAAGATGTCATCTGAAGTTGCCATATTGCATATTGGCTAATTCTTCTTTAAACATTTCGACTCTTTTTGCATAGAAAGCACTGCAAAGTTGCAAACATTCAATGGCATACTTTCTATTGCAATACAAAACAGGAAAGCAAAAAAAAATATTGAACCGTCTACTTGAAGGCAGGCTGAAAATATTTTATCCTGCCTTCAAACGCATGAGGCACGCTAGAATCACTGGTTATTGCAGAGCTCTCATGAGTGCACTCGACGATTTGAGCGTTTACAGGTTTTGAGCTCCAAAATGGCACAGCGACAGGTTGCGCGCAGTCTCGCAAGCCATTCCATGATGCACCCGGCAGCACGCACGCCCTCTGGCAACAGAAGGCAAGAGCGGCGTGGTTCATATCTGCTCCGAGGGGTGCCGCCATCCTACCAGCCGTTCTTACTTGAGCGCATTCTACAGCCCATGTCAACCAATTAGATACGATGGCTGCTGACGTGTTACGACCTAGTAAAGTGGCTTGAGCACGTTGCTCGGTGAAGGGATGATTCAAAACGATTTTGGCCGAGTTGCAACAACCTGAACCTATATACAGACATTCGAAGTTTTAAAGCATTGTATTAACTTACACAGTTTACGGAAAGAGCTGGCGTTGGTCTCCAAATAACCTTTGCTACTTTGTCTACTGGCCAACTGTGTTTGTACAGAATCGCCAAAATGGTTTCAAGACGTATTTAGCACGTGAAGTTGATATTGTTACAGATAGGTAATTTATTTACTAGAAGTACTGGGTGAACAAAATGGCACCAGTACATCAAACCAGCAACCATCTTCATCTTTGTTTTTCATGCAGGAAAGCTGCGGCGGCTGTCCTTTATCATGACCCCCTGCGGTAGATCACCGTCTTGGTGCGTGGTCTACACGTGTGCGGTGGAAGGAGAGTGATGAGATTTGAATCGAGTTATGTGCACGATATCTTTCGAAGCTGACGTTGACCACGTTAGGTCGGCTAGAATGATCTCAGACGAATCCCATGTCACCTGGTGAACGACGCGGTGTCTTGCAGTGTAGCGTGAGAGCGGTTTTTGATCAAGACCTACACGCCGAGCGGGTTACCACAAAAGGGCAAGGAAACAAAGCAAAGAAGTGCACGTTTTGATGATGAGAATTGCAGAGTGGTCTTTGGTGCTGCTTTGAGGCCTATAGACGGTTGCGGGTGAGTTGGCGTGCGTGGTCAGCTCAAGATAAGCCTTCTCCGGCATATTGAGTGACGTTGCGTCTCAGCGTTTTGTTTATACCAGCGTCCTCTAAAAAAATCTTTACGTGCCGAGTGCCATACCTCGTTATTCTTTCCCCTTAGCGCGCGAAGTATTCACTGTTTTTACAGCTTCCACGACAAGAAATGTAAAAGCCTTGCACCATCTCCCACTAAAGGAAATCCCGCGGGAATTCGGAGAAGCGCTAAGTTCGTTTCCATTTCCATTCGCATGTTCCTGTGTATGCTGCATTTTTGCGTGGTGTTCTGCATATGTTACTCCCCTCCTAATTGTGGTGTGTATTGCATAGCGAACATCGAACGCTGATTGGAGAGTGCAACCAAGCCTGTGCGCACAGCATTATACACGAGCGCAAAGCTATGGCGTTGGTGAGAGAAACGTGAGGGGAGAAACAATGCGGTGGCAGCACTCTGCCACATCCTCCCACCACCTTAAGGCAGTCCACCGTGCTCCCAACAGGGCTGCAGAAATGAGGTCCCTTCCTTCTCTTCTACCCACTACCACCACCACTACCTTGCGCTTACGCGAGAGGAGGGCCTTCGGCAATCGTCTTCTCTCCCACTGCGCATGCGCCAACGCTCGCCTCCGCTCACCTGAACGCGAGAAGAGGACGGCAAGTTGGCGCAGGCGCCGAAAGGGTGTTCATCCCGCAAACCACCGGATGGTCTCCCTCGTGGCGAATTCGGCATATTGGTGTGCTGCTGGTCGTGCAGTTTCGCATCTAGATATCTGATTGATTGATTGATTGATTGATTGATTGATATGTGGGATTTAACGTTCCAAAACCATCATATGATTATGAGAGACACCGTAATAGAGGACTCCGGAAATTTCGACCACCTGGGGTTCCTTAACGTGCGCCCAAATCTGAGCGCACGGGCCTACAATATTACCGCCTCCATCGGAAATGCAGCTGCCGCAGCCGGGATTCGGTCCCGCGGCCAGCGGGTCAGAAGCCGAGTACCTTAGCCACTAGACGCGCAAACCACTTCACCCCGCAAACCACCGGATTAAGCTCCACCATGTGCTGTTTCGCTTCTAGAAATCTGTGTTCATTGATATAAAAATAACTACGCGTCACGTTACCGGAAAACGGTAAGAGAAGTACATTACCTGTTACCGTTGCGAAATAGTAATGAGCAAGTTACTAAGTTAGGGATATAAAACAGTGCATTATCGGTAATGCTGTTACTGTTAACGCGTAACCTGCAACACTGCTAGCAACAAATTCAACTACGCGTTATAGTTCCGAAATTGTGATGAGAACGTTATTAAGTTCCTGAAAAAAAACTTTGCATTACCGCTAACTCCGGCGCTGTTAACGCTTTAGTGCTCATACTGTTCTTATAAAAACAGCGCCAATCACGAGGGACGAGAAAAAAAGGAGACAGACAGCGGCATTGACTTAAAACAAAGAGTTATTTGCTGGAACCCCGCTATGCATACTTGAGAAGTATATGACAAAAAGAGGAATGACAAACCAAAGAAAAAAAATTCACCTAACAAATGATTAAGGTTCGTAGATGCTACATTGGCTAAACAGGCATATGTTAAAATGAGTGGCTTAAAGAGCACGCTCACAATGTCTTTTCTACAGTATCGCGCCACCTCGGCATTCATTGCCGGGACTGCAGTAGTGTCCCCGAATTTCAGCATTGTACGGTCATTAGGCGTCATCGAGATTAGATGATACGCGAAATTTATGAGGCCGCAGAAACAGAAAAGCTGGGCAATCTATGTGTCCACAGGCCTTCGATTGCCCTATCACAAAAACAAATAGATTTTCTCCAAAATGTTGACACACGCGCGTTATGACGATGATTAATCGGTCGTTAGGTGAATTCTATTTGCTTTGATTTGTCATTCGTCCTATTTGTCGGATAAAAGGAATGACAAGCCAAAGCAAATACCCGTTAGAAACCTGGTACAGTTCCTAAATATAAGCAACATGCGAACAAGTTCGTCGAAAGTAATGGTACCAAATTAAGTGCCTCCCCAAAGTGCTTCCTCCACATTCCAAAAAAACTACGGAAAGATGAAGTATAGTGAGATTTCAAAACACACAGAGACATTTATTTGAATTGAGGAATGCAATAAAAACATCATAAAAAAGGCTAAATAAAAGCTCGAAACTTTCACAACAGAAAATTACAGTTACTTAGGCGCGACGAAGCTCAAACACACATATAGTTAAGGTTCACTAAAACCAATTTGCTAGCAGTATGAGAAGCTTGCGAATATCGACTACTGATGCACAGAAGACGGACTCCCAGGCGAAGAATTCGGAGGATGTTTCAATGGCAGACGTGAGCCGACTCATACATTCAGCTGCCTTGTGCACTCGGTGACGCTTGCAGCCTTTACATCCACAATCTTCCGTGAGCTCACCTGCTGTCCATCCGGCGTCCTGGGTTGTCCATATTTAAGCACCGCACTGCGCCGAAGTTTTGCACATCGAATTCTGTGTCTGCCATAGCGCGAAATTGCGGTAATGGGAGCGCACTATGTAAACGAACAAGTACAAGTAGGCAGTAAGCAAAAGGTCAGATAGAACGACCACGCTGACCAACCCCTTGATGCGTCCTTCCAGCGCTTCCTGTGAGGCGATAAGGATGCAATAGAAGCAGCTGAGGGCGGTCAGCGGTGTCATGACAGCGAAGCAGATCAGCTCTCCTAGCATGACCCGTAGAGAGCCAGCGAGCAGAGCCCAATAGAAGAACTGACAAATGCCGGTGGTTTGGGCCACGGATTCAAAGTGGCGGTGGGGAACTTCGCAGTTGTCCACGTTCTTGGCGTTCATCAAATGTTCCAGGCAAGAGACGTGCAGCAGACTCATGTTGCCCGAGCACTTACAAAGTGAAACGAGACATTCCGTCTGGTCTCCCTCGTGGCAAATGCGGCATTTTGTGTGATACTGGTACTAACGTTGACCCAGCCGGCAGAAGATCCGGGAGGACTGCCAGAAAATTTCGGATTGCTTTCGAAGGGGCGCATTGTTTCTGGGCTGATGGAACCTAGAAGTGGTAAAACCGTGGGTGAAACGCTCGCAGTCTTTCGGTGTGTTTCGTCATGCACGGGGCCCCAGAACACGAACACGAGGTAACCGTGGGGATCGTGCGACGGACAAGACTCAATGTCAAGAGAGAGCTCCCGCCAGGTGGCACCGTGACGCTTCCGAGGCGGTGAGAGAGAGGACATGGGCGAGTGGAAGTTCTCCTCTTTGAATGTGGGAACCTTCCGCACGTTATTGTGAGCGGTCTTTCGTTACGCGATGTGGCGCCGTATGTAGACGGTAATATGAAGAAGCCGCGGGAAGGCTGCCGCTGCCGCGAATGCAGCACAAGCAGATGTCGATTGCGTGCGCGCATCGTCGGAAGGAGTCCTGTGGCGGTTGCCAGGCGCAACTGTACTCTAGCTTGTAAATTACGGTCGCCGACTTCCTGAAAAAGAAAAACAGGGAAAACGAAAGAAACACGCGAGAGTCCACGTGAAAGTTAGTGCAGCTCCCTCTGGAGTACGTTGGAGTGAAGCAGAGCTGGCTGTCTTCAGTGCAAGTTGCCATTGTTTTCGGTATAAAGAATTTTTTTCTTCGCAGCTTAAGAATGAGCAAAGGTGCCACCGCTTACAAATGATCGCTTCATGCTAAAGCGAAAAAATGCATTTACGTGGCTTCCACTTTTTCTTTGACTTCGCGGGATCTGCGGCGACGCGACCTTTACCACTTATTATTGTCGGATTGCCTGGATTGGGAAATTGTTCGTTCTTAAAAAATTATAAAAAACGCGATGTGGCGCCGTATGTAGACGGTAATATGAAGAAGCCGCGGGAAGGCTGCCGCTGCCGCGAATGCAGCACAAGCAGATGTCGATTGCGTGCGCGCATCGTCGGAAGGAGTCCTGTGGCGGTTGCCAGGCGCAACTGTACTCTAGCTTGTAAATTACGGTCGCCGACTTCCTGAAAAAGAAAAACAGGGAAAACGAAAGAAACACGCGAGAGTCCACGTGAAAGTTAGTGCAGCTCCCTCTGGAGTACGTTGGAGTGAAGCAGAGCTGGCTGTCTTCAGTGCAAGTTACCATTGTTTTCGGTATAAAGAATTTTTTTCTTCGCAGTTTAAGAATGAGCAAAAGTGCCACCGCTTACAAATGATCGCTTCATGCTAAAGCGAAAAAATGCATTTACGTGGCTTCCACTTTTTCTTTGACTACGCGGGATCTGCGGCGACGCGACCTTTACCACTTATTATTGTCGGATTGCCTGGATTGGGAAATTGTTCGTTCTTAAAAAATTATATTTACACCAGTGATCGCGAAAACTGGGAACACTTCTACAAAATGTTGCATTGTCACGTCAGGTAAATACACACAAGGATGGGCACGGACAGTGAGTGCAAAAGCGGGGAAGTGAGCAATGCATAGTCGTCCCCTTCACTTGCCGACTTCGCGTACGGATTTGGGAAGAGTGAAGATATAAACAGGTTAGTGGTCGGACCTTTGAGCACAATAGGTTTCATTTCCTGCCTCTGGTTTACGAAAACACCCATGCACGACGATTCTGGTGGCTGGTAGAGATGCCAAAGTAGACCAAAATATTACTCATTGCACTTCCTATTCGGGATATACAACCGTATATTGATCTTGGTTCTTCATACTTTACAATTATGTTTTTAAACGCTATAGGCCTCCAATGGTAGTAATATGCAATAACGTTTACGAAGCTGCCTTTCCAACAATGAAGAAAGGGAAACTATACTGCGAATCGCCAGGCTCTGGCAATACTGATAAGATGAACAACGTAAATATATTGCGTTAGGTCAGTTGGATTTTTGTACGCGATATTTGTTTGGCTGCAAAGGCCAACAAACAATATTTTGCATGTTAGGAATCCATAGATATTGAATTGCAGCTCAATAGGTAGCTCGGCAAGAGCCTAAAGCTGTCATCTGAAGATGACATATTGTATATTGGCTAATTTTTCTATAAAAATTTCTACTCTTTTTGCAGAGAAAGAACTTAAAGTTGCACACATTCGATTACATATTTTCTATTGTAACACAAAACAGAAAAGCAACAAAACATAATGAACCGTCTCTTTGATGGGACTCTGAAAATATTTTTGAACTTTTGTCAGCGCTTAGTATAGATAATCATGTAACCATTCGCACCACAAATTTAGTGACACGCCGTGCACCGAGAGCGCTGCGGGCAACCATATCATTGCAGCGTGTTAGTCGTCGCTAACGTCGGCTCTTACACTGTAACATTATTGAGCAACGAGGAGATCGATTCAGGGCATTGCAGTTGCTTCAAGCGCTGGCGAGTGAAATGAAAAGGCGATGTTCCCGCGATCAAAGACTAGCTGCAATCATCGCTGAACTTGTCAATGGTAAGTTCAGACGAGCTGCGGGCACAGCTTGATTCCACGTCAAATGACATCGCCAACTTCCTTGATGATTGACTGACTGAGATTTGGAGTTTAACGTCCCAAAACCACGTTATGATTATGAGAGACGCCTTAATGGAGGGCCCCGGAAATTTCAACCACCTAGGGTTCTTTCACGTGCGCCCAAATCTGAGCAAACGAGCCTACAGCATTTTCACCTTCATCGAAAATGCAGCCGCCGAAGCCGGGATTTGATCCCGTGACCTGCAGTCAGCAGCCGAGTACCTTAACCACGAGACCACCGTGGTTGGGGATCGCCAACTTCCTTTCTCGTGTGTCACAAGATGCGCGTGAGCTATGTTTACAAACTGACAAGCAGTGGCGATGTGCAGTGACCTTCGTGACGTCATCCGATACCCACCATCGTGGATGAAGCTGCTCCCTGTTTCGGTTTCTGTTCAGACCTATCGTTCATTGCTTAATTACAATTATTGATGATTGTCTGGGCAAAATGAACCACCCTAAAGCCTTTGCAGGATTGTCAATACTATTTGAAAACGGCATTAATATAGTATGGTCAAACATGCTGCCTAGTTCTACTTTGAACATCATACGGTCAATGTTTGATTTCTCAAAAGAAGTTTATAGCTTTCATGTCAAAAACCCACCCTATCTGTGGCACGATCATGAAAAGAGGTTGTCGCTGCGGTAGATACTTTGCAGAAAGCACCTTCTTCCCTGCTTTTGACCTCAAAAGCCTTGAGGAGGCATCCGTGTGCTATTTTCCCATATCTTACTTCTAGGTTCCATCTCTTACTCACAGGTTAGGTCCGTGCCCCTGGCACGTCATATTCCACTTTTTTTTTCTCGCACCTACATTGCAATCAGGTCTAAGAGCATCCCCAATATTTTTTTCTTGGTATCATTGTGCATTAGTTCTGGTTAATATTGCATCTAACAAAAAAAATCACTACCCAACCACTCCGCACAAATGGTTAACCAGCGAAAGCCGACATGTGCGGCCCCGGTGTTTAGCAGTGGGCTCCTACTGATGTGGCACTGATGACTTTCAGAATTATTAGTTACACTGTACCGAATTTGGTGTTACATGACTTGAACAGATGACGGAGACATATGACTGGTGCAAACTTGGTTACAATGACATCGTCTCATGCAAGAACATGACTAGATGTCATGCTGAAAACGCGCTCAAGGCCGTTTCGCTAGTGCACATATACGAAATTTGGTATTACGTGACGTAAATGGATGGCGAAAGTACATGACTGATGCAAACATTATAATAATGGCATACGTGCCTTGTAAAAACATGACTACGTTCCATGTTTATAATGCGCTCACGGTCATTTCGCTAGCTTCATATATACCAAATTTAATGTTACGCGATGTGAATGGATGAAGAAAGTAGATGACTGGTGCAATCATAATAATCATGACATACCTGTCTTGTAAAAACATGACTACATGTCATGCTTATGATGCGCTCGCGGTCATTTCGCCAGCGTCACATATACCAAATTTAGAATCACGTGAGGCGAGCAGACGATGAAGGTAAATGAGACGTCCAAACATGACAATCATGATATGCGTGTCATGTAAAACTTGACTACATGCTACGCTCGTAGGCACCCTCACAGCCGTTTTCCAAGCTCCTCATATATAAAATTTGGTGGAGCGTGACGTAAATAGGCGAAGATGGTAAATGACTCGTTAAAAATTATTATCATAAAATGCGTGCTATGTAAAACATGATTAAATACTTCACGCTCATAGCCTGCTCGCGGCTGTTTCGCTAGCTTCATATATACGAAATTTGCTATTGCGTGACGTGAATGGATGACGAACTCAAATTCCAAGCGCAAAAATGATATCGTGACATAGAAGGCATGTAAAAGATAATTTACGTCCGCCTCCTAACGATGTGCTGATTTTAAAGTGACATAACACCCTTCCTCATTCGTGCTTCACATATAATCGATTCCCACTCTACGTGACACCAGCCATTTTTTTATTTCAGCATACCGGGTTCGTCTCTATGTGCAGCAAGAGACGCAGCAATGCGTCGGCATTGTGATTATCAGCCAATACACTCCTCCCATCGATACGCCATACGTATACGTCGTATACGTAAACACACTCGTACTGTGCGTACTGCGCCATGCCGAGCCTGTCACATGGCCGTATGCCCATGACGGCCGACAGATGGCAGCAATTTTGCCTAATGTCTATAACCTTCAATATGGGAACGCCGTGAGCTGTCCTGTATTGTTTAGAAAAAAATAACAGCATTTCCACAGGGTTAATGAGGAGGAATGGGGCGTAGCTCTCCGCAGGGAGGTCAGTTGCCCTTGTCGATTATCAAACAAAAGACGTGAGAAACACTCTGTGTGGTGTACCAATCAACTTTTATAATGGTTAGAGAAAACAGCCGGCTTGTCGGCTATGGACGCACGGAAGGACGCACAAATGGAGTAACGGAGGCACAGACGCAAAAACATATGGACGCACGAACGGACGGGCGAACGCACACTTGGACGGACAGATGGCCCGGCGTATGGACGCGTGGACGAACGGACGCGTGGACACACGGGCAGACTAACGCACGGTCGGACGGACGCACGGACGGTCTGAAGAACGCTTCGCCCAACTCATCATCATTCACTCAGTTGATATGCTGAGACATCGTATGACATCGTAGACACTGTATGATGGGACGGCAAAAAGCCTTTTCGTGGGCCTCACACTTCACACCAAATGGGCACTAACTATTGGTTGTTCGCGATTTAGAGTACTCGGTACTCTAGTATGGGAGAGCAAAAGGCCGTCCCGTGGGCATTACATATGGCCGTTTCTTTGCACGGGATGCATAGCTGCTTCAACGTAGCCGTAGAGTTTTGACATGATCAAAAAAAAGAATCCCAATGGTGTTACTGGTTTTCTCTCCCGAACTTTGACGTTCAAAGAGATTTAAAACTTCTCCTAATGACATTTTTGTTTGACTACACGTATTTTAGGGACAGTAACAACGAACTTTTAAGTAATAATATGCGTAGTACTCATATTCATCGACAAACAGGGCTTGCGACTTGAGCGGAAACCAGCTCACGCGACTGTATTTCACAAAAGGACTGGCTAGCGCCTCTTCTATTTTTTTCAGGGTCTCGGCGAACGCTCTCTTCAGGCCGTCAAGCGCGCGCTCCACCTTCGCTCACTGCTACCGCAAGGCGGCACTGCACGAGCAGACTACGGGAAGCTGGCGCTGAACGGCTGCACGCATTGGAAGCTCGCAAAGTCCTGTTTTTATGCGAGTTAATTTGCATTCTGGCTTCTCGCCTGCTTTACAGGGCGCAAGGAAGGGGGGATGAAAAGTAACACGAACATAGCGGCGCGCTGTTTTCTCCGGGCTCTCTCAGGCCGTGCTACCGGCTCGATATATGCGTTTGACTTTACCCAAATTTGCGTTTTATTTTTATTTTCGAGCTATCGCATCCTTATCATCTACAAGCCTCAATACATAATACTGCTGTTTATTACTCTGCATATCCGACAGAAATAAATTAGATTGCCTTTTTTTGCATTTCTCATCAGCAAGAAAAAAAAGGAGTCAAAGGTTCCCGAATGGATTCCCCCGAGACGACCGAAGGGCAAGAACTATCTTCGTTTTCTTGCCATTCAATGTATTGAATGTTTCCTCGTTCCTTCAAGGACATTTCTGCGCCCAACGGGGTTTTCTTACAGCCTCAAGGATTGGAAACAAAGCTAGCTTTTTGCCCCTCAGCTGGTTCTGCCCCTCTTGGCCGGCCTATTTCTATCAAGTGAAGAAGTAGTACGTTGTCTTCGAGTTATGTGACCTTCCGATACGGAACAAAATTTATGATCTGTGATGTCATATGACCTTGTCTTCACGTAATGATTCTTTCTTGATCACTCATGTTGACGCCGCCGACGCGAGAAGACGCCGGACGCCACCGTCGAATATTTTCGATTTTGATGAGGCATAACTACATATAATGCACTCTAAACAAAACAAAAAACCCATATGCGAGTTTTTGGCTTGTCCTCTAGACCACTCCCAATTGTACATGTTTTATGTACTCAAAATGGGATTAAAAAAGAACGCTCATGTGGTAGGGCATACAAAGGGTGCAGACTAGGCAATAACTTTACTCATTTTGTGCATCAATGAAACCGAACTCGGAGTTTTATGCTTCTTACTTGGGAGTATTTCCAGCGTAATGAGGGCACTATTTTACCCCCTTCTTGGCGTTTCCAAGAGGTAGAGCGGGAGTATGTTAGTCACGTGACCACGCTTTCTTTGTCTTCTTCGTATTCCATTTTGGAGTAAATAAGTGTAATCTAGGACGTTTTAGCTCAGCTCTCTAGGGAGTACTTTTGGTATCGAATGAGAGTAACCACTGCAGCCAGAATTACCCCTCAGCTAGCATTCTTGCGAAGCTTCATTCTAAAAACTTAGACACGAACAAAAGCTTATTTACAGGCCAAACAACAAAGGAAAATATGGATCCTTTGATTGTTGCTGTTTATGCACTACGGGGGCACACAGACTGAAGACTTGCAGAATATTTAATATCGAGGTTACATTACACACAAACTACAACTTTTGTGTTCAATTTCTAGGAGTTGGCATGATTATTGACCACATAATTTGTACAGCATGAGCACAATATTTACCACCACATAAAACACCTAAAGTTTAAACACAACAAACAGAAATGGTTACCATATTTGTAGCATACAGTAGAAGAGTAAAATATGTAATGAAATGCAGACGTTCAAACACACATTGCCAATAACATTAAAGTATATGACAAGAAATCTGCAAAATTTCTGTGAAAAGACCACCTAATTTAGTAAAAGTGCATTTCTGCAGCTCTGGTGCTGTATATGACTATGCCCAATAACATATGTGTAGAACTTAGTTATGTGTCAGGAAATGAACTTGCGGCACTTGTTTGAATTAAATGCTATACCAGTGACTGATGTTCCCTTAGAGAACTTGACATTTTTCCCGTGCAGAAATCTAGAATATAGAATAATTGGGCAACCCTCAAATGCATCAAATGGATGCACCGATATTTTTATCTAAGAAGCTAAAAAACCGGAAGGCACTATTGGATCAGGTTTCAAGTTTCAGCAAAGCCATTTTAACCAGACTATCCAAAATCAGCTTCAAACCACAATAGCACAAGAGAGGTTGAAGAGTGTACTTCGATAAATTTGTTGCTTGCTTCAGTGCTATTAACGACCATATCGATCAAGCTCAGTGAAAGCATCCATGAACATATGAAGAAAGGCACACGCCACAGAACTGGGTAATGCATTGAGAGTACTAACGAAGCACACAACATTGGAAAACTGGACGGAACAAGCAGACAGGTTTTTCTGTCTCATTTTTTAATGTATGCTTTGGTAACGCTTTCTAAAGAATACATTCAAAATTGTAAAGCTTCAACTTTTCTAGGATATTGCATTTATTATGACAATTGGGCAAACTGGCACAAACACAAAAAGAGTTTAAAAATGCAGGATTACAACACCAGTACTTACACTACACATTAATAAATCACCACTGACGTCAGCTAGCATACTTGCGCGCAGTAGGGTCATACCAATTCAAAGCATCCAGCCTGTTTACGATCACCACAAATATAGCTGAAATAATTTTCACGTGTTTCTCGAAGCTTGAGAGATGTCCTCGTTTATTTCCGTTGCCAAAAACTGTCCCGCAGTTTTATTATAGTATGAAAATTTTTGCCGACTGAGCTAGAGGGCGTTAAAATACATTTTTTTCAAAAGATGATTTTGAAATGCACTCAATACAATGGTATTAACGGCAAGGTAATGAATTGATGCAACCACAAATATAATTAGTTATTTGTGCATATCGATTCCTTGAGGGGTTTTCACACGGGCAAAGTGCATGAATTTGTTGAAGCATAATTTTTCCAGGATCATGGCTAGCTCAAAGAGCACACATAGAATATGTGCAGTCAGCCTATTTGGCAAGCTACAAAAATCCAAGTATTTTAGGTGCTCAAGGTATGGCAATCATCTGAAAAAAATTCAAATGTCATTTTTTTGGAAAACCCTGTGTACAACAGCAATAAACTTACCTTGGTGTAGGACCAAAAATATGTGCGATAGCTTATTTGAAAGTGTTAAGTATGAGCTAAACATAGATGCAGTTACAAGACAGTATTAGTATTAACTTCAATAATGTTTTTTGAAATTATGTATTTGGAGGTTGTTAAATGGGATGTAACAGGGCTCACTGAGGTTAGGAGGACAGATGAGGCCTATACGGTGCTACAGAATGGGCACGTCCTTTGCTATCGGGGCTTGGCAGACAGAAGAGAACTGGGATTGGGGTTCCTAATTCACAGAAACATAGCTGGCAACATAGAGGAATACTATAGCATTATAGAAAGGGTGGTAGGTATCGTAATTAAACTTAATAAAAGATACAAGATGAAGGTAGTACAGGCTTACGCGCCTACATCAAGCCATGATGATGCTTCAGTTGAAAGCTTCTATGAAGACGTGGAATTGGCAATGAGTAATGTAAAAACACAGTATACTATAGTGATGGGCGACTTTAATGCAAAGGTAGGGAAGAAGCAGGCTGGAGACCAGGCAGTAGGAGATTATGGGATCGGTACTAGAAACGCCAGAGGAGAGCTACTAGTAGAATTCGCAGAACGCAATAATTTACGGATTTTGAATACCTTCTACCGAAAACGACAAAACTGCAAGTGGACATGGAGGAGCCCTAATGGCGAAAATAAGAACGAAATAGACTTTATAATGAGTGCACACCCAGGAATCGTGCAGGATGTGGAAGTGGTTGGCAAGGTACGATGCAGTGACCATAAAGTGGTATGGTCTCGAATTCGCCTAGAATTGAGAGAGGAACGACAGAAACTGATACGCAAGAAGCCAATCAATGAGCTAGTACTAAGAGGGAAAGTTCAGGAACTCAGAGTGTCGCTGCAGAACAAGTACTCGGCTCTTATTGAGGAAACCAACCTTAGCGTAGATAAAATGAATGATAATCTCACTAGTATCATTACGGAGTGTGCAGTAGAAGTTGGAGGCAGGGTAGTTAGACAGGACACTGGCAAGCTTTCTTAGGAGACGAAGAACCTAATTAAGAAGCGTCAATTCATGAAAGTGTCAAGTACGAAAGACAAGATAGAACTGGCAGAGCTTTCGAAGTTCATTAATAGACGTAAGGTATGCGATGTAAGACGGTATAACATGGAGAGAAGAGAATTGAACACGCTCTGAAAAGCGGAGGAAGCGTCAAAGCAGTGAAGAGGAAACTTGGGATAGGCAAAAGTCGGATGTATGCACAAAGGGACAAAGAAGGCAAAATAACTACCAATATGGATAGGATAGTTAAAATAGCGGAGGAGTTTTACAGAGATCTGTACAGTAGCCGAGACAACAACGACTCTAATACTATAAGAACTAGCAGTAACCCAGATGACACCCCACCAGTATTGATAGAAGAAGTCAGAAAAGCTTTGGAGAGCATGCAAAGAGGCAAAGCTGCTGGTGAGGACCAGGTAACATCAGATCTGCTGAAAGATGAAGGACAGATTGTGTTAGAAAAACTAGCCACCCTGTTTACGAGGTGTCTCCTGACGGGAAGGGTACCAGAGTCTTGGAAGAACGCTAACATCATCTTAATATATAAGAAAGGAGATGACAAGGACTTGAAGAATTACAGGCCGATCAGCTTGCTCTCTGTAGTATAGAAGCTATTTACAAAGGTAATTGCTAACAGAGTAAAGAAAACATTAGAATTCAATCAACCAAAGGAACAAGCAGAATTTCGAACAGGCTATTCAACAATTCACCACATTCATACTATCAATCAGGTAATAGAGAAATTCTCAGAGTATAACCAACTACTATACATATACCTTCATAGATTACGAGAAGGCATTTGATTCAGTGGAAATATCAGCCGTCATGCAGACACTGCGGAATCAGGGCGTAGATAAAGTATATATAAACATTCTGGAAGAAATCTACAGAGGTCAAGTGCTACCATAGTGCTTCATAAAACAAGCAACAGAATACCAATCAAGAAGGGTGTAAGGCAGGGGAACACAATCTCCTCAATGCTATTTACCGCTTGCTTACAGGAGGTTTTCAGAAGCCTAGAATGGGAACAGTTAGGGATAAGAGTTAATGGAGAATACCTTAGTAACCTGCGCTTCGCCGATGACATTGCATTGCTGAGTAACTCAGGGGACGAATTGCAACTCATGATTACGGAGTTAGACAAGGAGAGCGGAAAGGTGGGTCTTTAAATTAATCTACAGAAAACGAAAGTAATGTACAACAACCTCGGAAAGCAGCAGCGCTTCGAGATAGGTAATAGTGCACTTGAAGTTGTAAAAGACTATGTCTACTTAGGGCAGGTAATAACCGCAGAGCCGAACCACGAGATTGAAGTAACTAGAAGAATAAGAATGGGGTGGAGCACATTCGGCAAGCACTCTCAAATCATGACAGGTAGATTGCCACTATCCCTCAAGAGGAAGGTATATAACAGCTCTATCTTGCCGGTACTTAGCTACGGAGCAGAAACCTGGAGACTTACAAAGAGGGTTCAGCTTAAATGGAGGATGACGCAGCGAGCAATGGAAAGAACAATGGTAGGTGTAACCTTAAGAGACAAGAAGAGGGCAGAGTGGATTAGGGGACAAACGGGGGTTAAGGATATCATAGTTGAAATAAAGAAGAGGAAATGGTCATGGGCAGGGCATGTAGCGCGTAGACAGGATAACCGCTGGTCATAAAGAGTAACTAACTGGATTCCCAGAGAAGGTAAGCGGGTTAGGGGGAGACAGAATGTTAGGTGGGCAGATGAGATTAAGAAGTTTGCGGGTATAAATTGGCAGCAGCAAGCCCAGGACCGGGTTAACTGGCGGAACATGGGAGAGGCCTTTGTCCTGCAGTGGACGTAGTCAGGCTGATGATGATGATGATGATTCCTTACAGCTTTTGATCTATGTAACTCATGCAGCATGATGCTTTTGCAAAGGTATTGCTCAACTAAAGCCGATTGGCCTAGGATGCAGATGTCAAACGTCGTGCTATCTTCAATAAAATGAATTTGTCATCTGAATACTATTGCTAACAGGACTGCATAACAGTGAATGTGGTGACTTGAGATGAACCCTTCATTATTAGAGATTTACAGTCACAAATGCCATTTTCCTATGAACTTCTGAAAATGCAGAAGGCGCGTTTTACACACTTAAAAAAAGTTTATTCATATTCAGTACGTAAGTACTATTCGCGAACTACACTGATTAGCGCAGTCTTAAAACAAATTCTTCATTTTTTTAAGCTCTCAGGAGACTACCTTGCTCCTTGAGACCCAAACCCTGTCATATGAGTTCACACAAACAAGAGCTTTGTAGTGAGAACCCGAAGGCTAGCCTACTGTCATCTTTCGCGTATGTTGCGGGTAACGTAGTGTTATTGCGTATTGTATACTATTTAGCAGCTTCATGGCTCTTCTCTGAGTCAAAACTAGGAAAGAAGAAAGAGAGCTGCTCCACTCCTTCCTCTCCCACTTGCTGTTCAGATATTTTTCAGTTTAGTTATTTATAAGCATATATACCTGTAAAGATACAAATGCACACAAGAATGTACATCAAGTGTGGCTGCCATCACTTTGCCTTCACACAACCCCACCCAAAAAAATATTTCTTTCGCTATGCTACCTGTCAACACACTCTAGCCCCATTCGTTGTAGTGCACCTCTGATCAATTTTATTTATGGTTGCTTTACAGATGGTACTAAGATCGACGTCTACATCTCTATCAGCGCGCTTGGACTGATGATTGCCTTTACAAGTGCATCGTGCTGCAGAGATACGTAGGTCAAAAGCTGTAAAAAACATTAAATTAAAAAAATATTTTAGTGTAAAAATAATACTCTCTAGCAACTCCACCTATGTTCAGCTAATACATAACGCTATCAAGTGAGATATCATGCATATTTTTTGCCGAACTACCATGGTGACTTTTGACGCTGAATACAGGGCTTCTCCGCCTCACCAAACAAAAAAAAAAGGTAAATCGCGAATCTTTCTCAGACAATCTGCTATACTTTCAGCGCCTAAATTATTTTAAACATTTAGCATGTAAAACATGCCAGCTGCACATAATCTATTTGTATTCTCTGAGATTTTTAAGTTTCCTGAAAAAAAACTACCAAATTTGGCTACTATTCAGATTTGCTGGTGTGAGAAGCCCCCGAAGAATTATATACATAAATGAGTCATTATTTTTACAGTTACATTGCTTGATTACGTGCCAACCAATACCACTTTATCGAGTGAATTGTAAAACATTTTATGAAAAAATTGCTTTTTGATGCCCTCTAGCTCAGTCGGCACAGAACTACAGCAATAAGCACGAAAACATTTGCAAGAAAATTAACAACCAGGACAAGTTATTTAAGAAATGTGAAATTTTTAGGGCCATATTTGTGATGATCTGAAGAACGCTGGTTGGTTTGGCATGTCATGACCCAGTTATAACGTGCTAACTGAATGCAAATTAACAAAAAAGCGGAGTGATTTCGATGGGCTTATTTTTTGTTAGACACAGCAACAGTAATGCAATTAGCAATTAGGCCAGGAAAATTATTGTGGAGAATAACTATATTATGGTTTCAATTACATAGGTCATGGCAGGTGAAAAATCATTGCTGTACTGAATGTAACACCAACCAACCTATTACATTTACCAAAATTTTGCATTGAGCTTCCTTGCGCTGGTTTTCAAGGCACAATATACTAAACATGTATGCATGGGTCAATGACCTACCTGTGCCCAGTCAAAAAACCAGTAGAGTATTCAAGAACCTTCACTTCATGAAAAATCTTATTGAGTCAGCAATTATACAGCATATGTGGTTGTTTAAGTACCCTGCCACGCCCCACCACGGTGGTCTAGTGGCTAAGATGTTCAGCTGACCCGCAGATCGCGGGTTCGAATCCGGGTGGCATAAGCTGCAATCACGATGGAGGCGAAATTATTGTAGGCCCGTGTGCTAAACTTTGGGTGCAGGTTAAAGAACCCCAGGTGGTCTAAATTTCCGGAGCCCTCCACTACGGCATCTCTCATAATCACATAGTGGTTTTGGGATGTTAACGCCCACATATCAATAAATCAATTAAATACCCTGCCACCAATCTTAGGCAAAGGTAGTGTCAATGAAAACGTTACCATTACCAGCAATCAAACTTATCAGGATAGACCAGCAGAGAAGCACTTTTGTAAAAAAAAAAGAGCAGCAGCGCAAAATATACACCACTAATTTTTAAAATTCATGTCAAGAGCTTCAAAATGCAGCTGTTTGTATAAAAGATGAATATAGCATGCTATGTTAACTATTATCTGGGTGCTTTTCACGTGTATTCTACATGAGGTGCAAGAACGTAGTCTATTCCAGAAAATGCTAATTACATTTTAAAAACAAGCTTCCCATCATAGTGAAGCGCCGGGGCAATATGTTTTTCGGCACCAGTTAGGACCGAAATAGTTCTCGTTTCAGCGATAAAAGAAAGAAAGCAACATTTTAACAAAAGAGCTGATGATTGGGCTACTTCGTGTTTGGACACAAAAGCCATTGCGAGTAGCGCAAGAAGACATTACTGATATCAGATAGAAACCGACTAGCACAGACACTACACTATTGCAACACTAAACAAAACTGAGCGAAATTGTAACATGTAGTGTCGATGCTGTTGAGCCAAAAGAAAGATAGCCTCCACCCACGCATGGTCTGTCCAATTAATATTGACAAGGCATGTTTCACAAGCTGTCTTATTTTCATGGTGTTACGGACAAATATATCTATTTTGCATGAACAGCATGTCAAATGCTTGGTGAGCCGAAATCGCATAGGATGGGGCACAGCAGAACTTTAAGTGAACCAGCTTCCGAAAGAGAGATTGTACTGAAAAAAATTCTCAAGTGGTTTATTTATTTATTTATTTATTTATTTATTTAATAATACTGTCAACCCTCCAAGAGGGTCATAACAGAGAGGACAATACAATTACATACATAAAAAATGTACAAGGTACATAAAGTTGCATAACACTCGGCACTTCACAATGAAAACAGGTATTTCATTAAATAACAATTCAGAATTCAAAATAACAATTCAAAATTCACTGACATATTCCAAAATAATGGACATGAGGTCGCTTACATCAAACTCAACAATCTCGTAAGTGTGCCTCTACAGCATTTTCGAAGTCGGTGACATTGTTTAAAACAACAATTGCGTTTGGTAGTTTGTTCCACATTTCTACGACATCCGGGAAGAAAGAATATCGAAACATGTCAGTATTTGTTTGGTATGGTTTTATGACGCAATCGTGGTTAGTTCGGGGATTTATTTTGCCTGGGGGGTGTAAATATTTGAACTTATCAATCTTAAGTTGATCGTGAATTATTTGGAAGAATACCTTCAGCCTATATTTTTTTCTCCGTAGTTCAAGAGTATCTAAGTTGCATCTCTGTAACATCAGCGTGACCGATTCCTTTCTTCGGTATGTTGAACAAATAAAACGCGCCGCCAGTCTTTGTATTCTTTCCAGCTTCTTCTTAAGGGTCGCTTGATGGGGACTCCAAACAACGGCTGAGTATTCTAGTATCGTCCTAATGAAGGTGGTGTATGCAATATGTTTTACGTCACGCGATGCATGTTCCAGTTTTTTCCTCAATATGTACAACTTTTGATAGGCTATCGTGCAAACGTTATCTATATGTTCAGTCCATGACAATTTTCGCGTAATTGTTACCCCAAGATACTTGAACTGTTGCGCATGCACCAACAAGTGTCCACCAATGCTGTACGGAAAGGAATGGATAGTTTTCCTTTTACTGATGTGTGTATATGTAGATTTAGAATAATTTATTGACATTTTCCATTTCCTACACCAATTATCTAACTTTTTCAAACAATTCTGAACTTTCAATTGGTCATCTAACTTGGTAATTGTGGCGTAGATTAGGCAGTCGTCTGCAAAAAGTTTAACTTGGACACCCTCTTCTGCCGCCACACTACTGATGTCATTGATATAGAGGAGAAACAATAGTGGTCCCAATACTGAGCCTTGGGGCACCCCTGAAAGTTCATTATTACTTACTATGGGTGCTAATTCAAGTGACTGTGGTGTGGTTAGGTAAGGTAAAAGGCTAGTTTCAAAAACAAAAACAAAATTTAAAAAAATCGAAGCTTGTAGCCAAAGTGCCTACCAAAAAAAATGGCCCGCAGCTTCCCTCGGGGGAACACTGAGGAGGATGCGGAGCATATAATTAGTTAACGGGGTGTTAAAGTGCGAGTTAGGTCGCGGGTTCAAATCCCGGCTGCGGCGGCTGCATTTCCGATGGAGGCGGAAATGTTGTAGGCCCGTGTACTCAGATTTGGGTGCACGTTAAAGAACCCCAGGTGGTCGAAATTTCCGGAGCCCTTCACTACGGCGTCTCTCATAATCATATTGTGGTTTTGGGACGTTAAACCCCACATATCAATCAATCAAAGTGCGACTTACTTGGGTCGATGGCTAAATTGGTTAACGTGGTTGTAGGAGGGGGTGTTAAATGAGTGAACACGTACACACGTATGCGAAAGGACGGCGCTGGTCGAAAGGACGTCGATCATTGTGTTTGTGGATTCGTTGAAATTCATTTCACTGCGACCTTGGACGTCGACGTGCCGTACAAACCAACCGACGAGCGGCAACTGAGCGAGCGAGCGCCGACCTTGAGTATATATACAGTGCGACGGCGCATGCACTGTCAGCTGTTGAATGTTCTCGAAGGAGAAGCGCGCGTGCGGCACAGATGGCGACGGCGCGACGGCGCATGCGCTGTCAGCTGTCGAATGTTCTCGAAGGAGAAGCGCGCGCGGCACAGATGGTGGGCGACGGCGCATGCGCGCGTCAGCTGTCGAATGTTCGAGAAGCGGTGCGGACGGCGCACTACAAGGCGCGAGTAGAAGATGCTTCCGCATCTAAAAGTTGGAAGTATTGCCTTTCCTTAACGTCGCAGAATTTTAAAATATGGTAGACAGAGGTGAATGGACTCACTCTTTGCTCAACCCCTCCTAATATTAATGCCTTAATTTAGGAGTTGAAACCCGAGTGCCTGTGAGAATATTCATGGTAGACCTTTGTTTTGTGCAAAGTGCTCGCCATCATTAAATCCCTTAGGAGTACGGAATGAACCAAAATAAGGAGAATGTCAAGAGCTCGATTTATAACCTTAACAAATTGTTACTAATAATAAGAAAACCAATGAAAATATAGGGGGTGTTATTTCAAGTATATAGTGTATTTGTGAAAAAGGTGCACAAAAAGATTGTTTTTTCGGCAGAGACCAAACCTATCAACTTGGAACACGTCCGATGTTCCCCCAAACTGTTCATTATTTCCAACATACCTAACGCCGGTGCACAAGCCCTTGAAGTTCCCCTTATTCTGTTCATTCATAGTAAAGGTTTCCATTTGTCAGACTGGATGCCCTCAAGTAGTATGTAAAAATTATTAAGTATCTTCGAACTGATAAAATATCACGTGTTTTACCATTCCAGCAGGCAGGAAAGATGTTCCATACTAGCCGTCATGACTACTAGCAGTTTTAACACTTCCAGAACATACATGGGTCTTGCAGGCATGTATTTGTTGCAACCTGCACTTCTGTTTGTCTGTGAATTCTTTCCCTGAAAATTCGAGCTCACCATGATAATCCTTTTGTATATGAAAAAGTTCTGATAAAACAAGTTTATTCAAGACACTGCTCAGTAATTCGAAAGCCTTAGAAGTTTTGACCACCGGCGCAATTTTGCAAATGGCTTCTTCAGTACTAAAATGCGTCCTTGTAATTCTGAAAGGTTTTTAAACGACCCTTGACATCAAATTCGGAAACTTGAAATGCTTGTGTTGTCTGACAATCCAGCATGCGAAGCACTTATGACCAATTATTATTGAAGAGCGCTGCCTATAAAATATTTTAATTTGGTTTTAAAGTAAAGGTGAGTGCTCATCCGAGTTATTAGCACCAATCGACATCTCTGACTTGATGCAAACCACGGAGGAAGGAAAGGTAGGAGAGGGCATGCCCAGCCGGCGCGCGGCATGAAAAGTGTGGAGGAAATGACATCATGGCGGCTATATTCACTGGGCACAATGGCGGCTTTGCTATGATTACGTGTTACGCATTAGAGGTGGTCTAGCAATGAGCGGCCGCGGCTTGCAATGGCATGTGTGCCTCCCCAGGTTTCGTGCTGAGCCGTGGCGGACAATATGCGTGCTCTGCCCCATGTTATTGTTTACGCAGTGTTCTCCTGGGAGTTACTGTACTCTTAGCAACGTTCACAAGTCCTTTTGTCTATCAGGTGGTTTCAACAGTGCGTAAAACGAGTTCATATCCATATGACGTGCTTTGGATGACGCAGATGAAGCAATTAGTGTTCAGCAAAATTGCGTTGGGCGCCATGACGAAGCGGAACGACGACGAACGCCTTGCAGGCCAGTGAAGGTTGGGCAGTGCTCCTGCTTGTGACAACGGACGAAGCTGTTAAGCCCAGCCAGACGCAATGAGGACCATGTGCACATACGTAGTTTCATGTTGTGTGTGTACAGTAACAACTTGCATGTGCGTATTAAAACACCTTTTCTCTTCCGCTTCGTATACTATCCACATGCATTGCATGTAATCTCAACGTAACAGCAACACGTTCAAGTGCCACTTGCACCGTGCTCAACAGTCGCAGAATGCTGACGCCGGTGAGTTTCACGCGGAACACGGACACAGTGGCCGGACGCTGCGTCAGCTGCGTTGCGGAATGCAACCGTAGAAGGCGCACGACCGATCATGTTGTCTGTATAGTTGCTGAATGAATAACGTGAAAACACTTATCGTTGTCAGCGCATCTAGCGCGCGTTCTCCTGTACTTGCTACGTTGTCGGTGCGCTGTTACTAGCTGTTAATACTGGGACGAAATGATTTCGCCGAAGCTGTTGCGCTGGCCAAGAGTGTTGAGCCCTGTTCCATTAGTTTCGGATCGTCACGACACGCGCGCTGTGCAGCTCACGTGCTTTCCGAGCAGGAGAGAGAGTTGTGCCTTCTGCTTTACATGCGGATGTAAAAAAGAGAGGAGAATCCACCCAGTCAATATGGCTGACTTCCGGCTTCATTGAGGCTTCACAACGAGTGGCGTCAGGGCCTCTCCTACCTTTCCTTCCTCCGTGATGCCAACAGAGATTGCGCGTGACGTTCTATGAGTCAGGGGAGTATTGTCAACAACAGAGAACATTTGTGGGGTGCGCACCAAACTCCAACTGGCCCCCGGTGGGGAGTGCCACCTTACCTTTCCTCCCTCTCAATCTGTTGCCGGGCTGCTCTCACAGTGGTGTAGGCTGCTTATGGCAGTAGTTGTCCTCTTTCTATTTCAGGGGGATACGATCAAAGGCCTCGCATTATTTATTCGTTCTTCACAACCCGCAGGACTCCCAATTTTCGAGACTGCATGCGCTGAAGCATCGGTCTCTTTACCGATGCTTCAGGGCATGTAGTCTCAGGCAATTTCACGCTGTGTGGTGCTTCTCTCTTGGAATACTTAGGCGGGCGTTTTTTATCAACAAAATATTGTAATTAATGCACTAGTATTCATTATACAACGCGTTAGAGCAGTTATGTTTCAATGTCGATATTACCACAAGAAAAGCTAAATACTAACAAAAAAGTTGCAAACAAATCTATCGCTGTCAGGAATCCTTAAAGGGCATGCGCACAAGTTTCTCTGAAAAAGCAAAGTGGTGTACATTGCAGGTAGATTTCACTTTGGGGAACAGGAAAGAGTCTGCTGGTGCTAAGTAAGGGCAGTAAGGTAATCGGGTAATCGCTGAGACTTCATTTAGGTCAGGAGCTCAAGTATTGGGAGGCTAACTCAAATGTTCATGTTCGGTCATGTTGCTGTTCAATCGGTTCCTGCATTATGCAGTAGCACAGTCCCTCAACACGAGCCACTAAAACTTTATCTAGCCTGACAAAATACTGAGATGACTGACACTTCGCACGTCAGGAAGGTTACATCTGCCACCACAGAGCGTGCGCGTTGCAAGTGTGCCTGCGATGTGATCATGCCAGAAAAAAAGTTGTTTCTTATACTTTTTATACGGATATACACACTCTGTCTATATATATATTCATAATTGTCTGTCACAAAGCACATTCTTTTTATGGAGAAATCTTGAGTGCAAGCCAGGAAGACCCCCCAAAGGATAAAAAGACCAGCACTGGCACTAACAACTTTGTTCTTTTTGCAACATGAACAGTCACCCACCGTTTCCTCTGGCGCTGAAAATTTGAACATGCCCATTCATTTGAACATCACTGTGGCACCGCCATTTATCCCATTGAAACGTTGCAAACTCAGGACCGAGAATTTGAATGCCTCACGGTGCACCATTAAGATTTTTCTCACTCCGGCTGGCTGATCGAATGCAGCATCGAATGCCGTGACCAGCTGCCCGCGTTGTTTTTACAATAAATATGTCGCCAGCACTAAAAGGTTGCAGTGACTAAGGCTGGAGATATTGTCAGGGTAAAAGTCATTGCAGGAATTACAATTGTCAATTTTGAAGGCTATGCGTTTTTGGGCGGCACGTAATGGCCGTTTTTGGCCGGGTATTAATTGAATGAGTACCACAACATAACTTCAAGGCAAGCCATACTCAGAATCAGCTTGTTTATTGCTCAAAGTTGCCACACTTACGTAGAAAACAAAGAAACATGAGTGGTGCAGCACGAACTAGCTTTATGCAACTTACTTCCTTTAGTCATATGAGAGTTTTCTTGACAATTATTTCTGTGGTCAAGTGGGTTTTTTGTCTTGCTCTCTGGTTTCTTACAAGGCCTGCCAAAAAGCTGCAAGGCTACCAATTCCATTTGTGTCGTTGGAACAAGACAATTCAGAATTTACAAGACACAGATACACAGATGGCGGTGAAAGAAGCTGTAATAATTTGCAAGACCAAAGTAGGGAGACATCAATCTGATGCTGCTTAGGAGTTTGAGTCGGGCAACGATGGGTGAACAGTGACTTATGATGACTCCCCTAAAGTGCCGCCCTCGCTAAAGCAATGCAGAATTAGCACATACCCTAACAGAGCTATGACCTTCAGTTATGGCCAAACAATAGCGAAATACCAAGGAACACTTTGTTGCCTGTAATTGAGCTTGTGTACAGACGTGCACTACTTTTTCTGGCCACTGGGCCAATAAAGTTGCTTTCTTTTTGGTGAGTCTTTTTTTTCGGCCTCTCGTTTATTCAAAATTAGCAACAGTTTTTGCGTAATGAGAATAATCAGTCGGCAACTTATAAATGTCATTGCTACAGAACATTGCATATGTAGCAAAACATATTACATACCAAGACACAGATAGGTAACCATGAAGTGAACGCACGAATTGAAATTAATGGGGTTTAGAATAAGTATAGAGGTATCATTGATACAAAGCTTACATTTTCTCGATTTGGGGAGCATAGGTTCAAGCAACATATTTACATACTTACTCTTGCTTCTGCCAAAAATCAGTGTCTCACAAAATCATAAGGCACATCTGCAGAAGTATAGTTAATATGAGCACTAGGATGTCTTCCTTTTACAATATCATTTACGCATTGTGAATATTCCTTAAGTTTCTCAATTATTCAATGCCAAGTTTGCCCAATGCAGGTCTTGCTACTAGAATGAGGTATGATGTGTATCAAAGTTGTTGTGCGGGATATAGCAGACTCCATGCTTGACTAGCGTCTGCTACCCTCCCCCCTCCCCCTATATATACAGAAGCACTGCTTAGCAAACTTGTTTATTACAGAAAAGCCATAGAGATATCGTCGGTGGTAACCACTCCATTGGGTTGACGTTTGACAGCATGAAAGTAAGGCGCCTCAACTGGCCAGATAGCACACAGTCACACATCGCCTTCTTGATTTTTTAATATCACGGCTTTGGTAACGGTCATTGGGAGCAGCCTTTTAGCTTGCAGCCAAAACATGACGTAACACCCGACTGTTGAAGCTCTACTGCATTTTACACTGCATAAGCTTTTGAAATACAGATTTTATACATAACGATACAATGTCTCTTTTAATAACTTTCCAATGTGCTAGCTTAAATTGCACAAGCTTTTGGCGTAGGTCGACTACTGGCCTTAATCATGTTCAGTGCAGATATATCAAAATAAAATCGGAAGAAGGGGAAGGGGAGCACCTTAAACTCGGCACACACGCAAGTGCCTGTGTGTCTCCCACTTCGTCTTGCCTTGTAGTGATAAGTATGCACTAAACATCAGTAGAGCAGAAAGCCTATGTCTGTGTCATTTAGGTCAGCCTATTGGAAACTTGTGAGAAGAGGAATAGTGTGATGTATACAATCTGCTTTCAATTTCATGTGAGCTTAAGATGCAGAGTTTTGGCATTTACGTAGTACACCACACTTCAGCTGCAGGCAGCAATATGGTGCTATATACAGATGTTCCTGAAGCCTTGATTCAAACAGGAAAAACCAGTAAGATGGTGACATGTGAACGAGAACCATTCAGGTCACGTGGAGAGCTTTGACTTTATCAGGTGGCACATGAGCTCTCAAGAGTACCTAGAAGGCGCAATATTCCCCTTAACACTTTTTTACCATGAACAGGCTTGCTCAGGTGTGGTGTCACACAGGCGGTGGTAACAGGCATGGATGGCAAATCAAGCAAGGTGTCTTCTTTGTTCCATGAAGCAATTGTGAAGTAAATGTCATACTGCTGTCCTGTGGCAAGACATCAAGAAAGCACAGCATCAATAAAAGACATAGGGAAGAATGCACAGAAAATAAATAGTATTTAAAAAAGTCACACTTCTTTGCTCACCCTAATAACTGCTGCAGCTGTGAACTGAAGTTTTGGAGTCATGCATTTCAATCCTTATTCATGCTGCAATAACATGGAGCTCGGCGCTTCAGGAAGAGGACATTGTTGCATTCGAAGATAAATTGGGGACATCTCTTGGTAGTACAGCAGTAAAGAAAATGAAAACGTAAACATGAACTTGTGTGCAGCTATTGTGTCAAATAGCCCGGTCCCTGCTGGGCTATTTGACACTATAGATCTGTATTACCTAAACCGATCACAATGCGTTCGTGGCACAAGCTTTTGTGTTTTGAAGTTTTTTACAGCACAAAGCAATTTGAAAAGGGCGCTTGAAAGCTCCGCGCGCAGATTATCTACACTGTTCCTAATGCACTGCAAAGAAATTTTTCACTTCAAGAAACCTTTTTAAGGGAGAATTTCTCAGCAGCGAAGGTAACTCCTATTCACTTTCTTTGACAGCCGTTAACAAAACAGCAGGTTGCCCTTTGTATGCCTCATTTACACTGCATCGCTCTAACACATCCACTCTGCCTCCTGCATAGTTCCTTGCAACAAATCATTTACATTTTGTTTTGCCCAAACTTCTAGGTATATTTCGCCTAGAAGAGCGAAGACTTTGAAGGAAAAAAGACAACTTAGAAGATCTTCAACTTGCAACCTAGTTTATTTTGAAAAGTATCCCAGTTCGAAAAGAAATCAGCAGGCACAGTCACACCTGAGTTTCACTGAACCAACATCAAATATCTGCGTAAAAACATAACATTCAACGATACCATTAATGAGGCATGCTTAATGATTTTTAAGACTAAACTGCATTCAAGGTAGTTTATTATCTTAATTGTCAGATGCATCGATGATGCACTAATGAAGGAATCGGCGGCAATTCTAATCTTTCCCGCCGGTAAGATTTTGCGCTCACACATGCCCCTTCGCCCTTCCCTTGACATTCGCCTTCTCGAAGAGTGCATTGCAGCCACATGTACTACAATGCGCAGGAAGGTGCACCCCGTTGCTCCGAGCATTCATCTTAGTTACGTACCCTCTGAGTCCATCGCTATGTCATCGGCCTGTGTGGCTGATGTAAGCTTTGCCACAGCTGACTAGTATCTTATATACCACTTACATAGCCCAGGGGTCAAATGGCTTCGTGTGTTTCTTTCAACAGATTTCTTTCTCTGTTCTGTCACGTGCAAAAGTGCGTAAATTGAAAATCTTTAAAGGTGGTGCGAAGACGAAGGTATGCTTTGAACATTCTCCTAAGGTTGTGCGAAATCATGTGAATCTAAGGAATTACAACAAACTTGTTGGACCTCTGTCATGTTGGCACGCTCAATGAAGTCACAATCTGCTTGAGACGGAAGAATGTTATAGCAGCGAGCAATGTTGAAGAAAAACCCCAAAACAGAAGGTGCAAATCTGGCAGTCAAAGCTAAGGCTATCCTTATGATAGCATGACTTGGTCAGCCGTGTTGAGGCTGTTACGACCGTCATCATTATTAAAGTTTTCCGGCCTTTGTGAACGGGACGAAAATATTTCGATGCATTCCAAGCAAAGGTGTGCCGTCAAGACGGGTTGATTTACTCTCGGCAAAACCTGAACGAGGAGTTCGGGACTGGTTCGCACAAAAAAAAACGCACGAGCCAAGAGAGACGCCATTGTGAGCTCGGCTCAAGAAAGGCCACGGTGTTTGCTGTGAGAAAGGCTTTCAAGGCAGACAAGGAGCCAACTGGGCCATTTTCGAGGTCACCGTGGATCTGGAAATCTCGGAACCAGCGTGGTATTTGCAGTTCAGGCTGAAAGCTAAAGCCAAACTGGTTGTGGCTGCATCTTGTGAGGAGAAGCGGAGCCACGGATATGCGCAGCTAAGCCACACCTTCTAGCGAACAACCAGGAACGAAATGTGGGGTTGAGGGAAAGGAAAGGGCACTATCTGCTGTAGCACTTGCCCGAGCCCCCCTCGAAGAAGAGGGATTAGTCGACCATTCCACCTTCCTCCTTTCTTCATAGGATCGGCTGAATGGGGTGGCATATTTTGACAATATGCTGGCACACCTCTACATTGTCCTACCCAAACACAGTCAGGCAAGTTTGACACGTGTACTGGCAGCCGGTTTTTTGAACCTCACCCAACTGCCAGAAGTCTTGGAAACCAAGGTCATCTAAGCTCATCGGACGTGCGCGAAACTCGGTGACGTGCGCAAAACTTGGTGACGTGTGCGAAACGTCGGTGCAGTGCGTTTGTTACCCTATTTGGGCATCGTGTAGACTGTGCCCTCTCCACATGCATTGTGTGGTGTTTTCCCCTCCTTCAAGGGTGGAGAACCTAGACCATGGAGCCCCGTATTGGCTAAAGCCGCGGGCAATACGCCCAAGGTTGGCAACGAAGCGCTATATAAGCGGAAGACTTTGGAAAATTTGAAATTCTACAGTTCAACAGCTCTTCTGTACAGCTCTGATCACTTGATCACCTCCTTTGTCATTCTCAGTTACTAAATATGTAAATAAATTGTTGTTGTTTTTACGAGCGCCTCAACTTACTTGTTCGAAGATGGGTCCTAAAACGGGGGCCCGCTACCAAACTGAGACCCGCAGGACCTGCAGTCAATCAAGGCATGAAGAAGCGATCCCTTTTTTCACCAGTATAGTACGAGAAGAGTCGTATCGGAGGATAGCTTTTTTTGACCATGGCTAATACTACAGGTAATTGTGGCCGTCACCATTTAAAAACAATAAATAAAAACTTGATCGTATTGTTGGTAGAACATTGCTTCAAGCAGAGTTCACCCTCATTATCCTTTAAAATGGACCTTTCCGACAACGATGCAATCCAAAAAACATGTGACGACCACGTTTTTCGAGAGTAAAAACCACGGTCGCAAAATGCTATTTTCCCAATTGACTTTTTTCATACTATACTGGTGAGAAGGCGCATTGCTTCTTCGAGCCTCAACTCGGCTCTGATCAAGTCATGCTCTCCTAAGGTCAACTTCAGCTTTCACCATCCGAATTTGTGCCTTCAAACTTTGCGTATTTTGCCACTTTGCTCGTTCCCATAGCATCCTCTCTTGAGAAGCAGATTGCGGATTCACCCAGCATGCCAACCCGAAAGAAGTTTAACAAGTTGAACAAGTTATTTGCTATTACCTACAATAACACGATTTCACGCAAGTTCACGAGGATAGCTTCTACGCAGAGCATTAACTTTCTCACGGCATTCTCAAAGCTTTTTCGTTTGGGCACTTCTTGCAGGTGAAAGTACAGAGAAAGAAGTATGTCAAAAAGGCATAAAAAGCCATTTGTCTGACGTGCTACAGAAGTGGTATAAAAGATACCATTCAGCTATAGTAAAGCATACATCGCCCAAACAGGCCATTGTCCTAAAAATCAACTCTCAGATCACGCAACTACGATGAATGCTTGGAATAATGGGGTGCACTTTCCAGCGCATTGCAGTACATTTGGCTGCAATGCACTTTTCGAGAAGGCGAATGTCAAGAGCTGGGCTGAGGACAAGTGTGAGCGCAAAATACTACCGGCGGCAAAGATTTATATTGCCGCAGATGCACGCAATAGGGCATCATCGGTGCATCGGACAATGAAGGAAATGAATTTTCTTGAATGCAGGTAAATTGAAAAACTGATTAAGCATGCCCATTTCATGGAATAATACATTGTTAACACATTTTTACCCAGATATTTGCTGTTGGTTCAGTGAAAATCAGGTGTGACTGTGCCTGCGCATTTGTTTTTGCACCGATATTCCTTTCAAAATACACTCGGTTGCAAGTTGAGTGTCTTCTAAGTAGTCTTCCTTTGATTTCAAGCCCTCGATCCTCTAGGCCAAATGTAAACTGACTAGCCAAACAGTTCACTATTTTGAAGCACACTTCCACAAATAATGGGCGCGGTGGCCACTTGTTCACCTTAATTTAAGAATCGCGGCGCTTCCCAGTAAGAGTAACCCCACAATATTTTTTTGGCTCATTTGACTGCATAGTTACTTGCAGTGTATTAATGTTTTTCTGGTGCTTTTATTAAAACGACTGCATGCATTTAGCCTTCATTTATCCTTGCTCGGCACATGTTTCGTTGATGAGCATAGCTAGCATGAGTACCTTTTGCAATGTCGCAGCAATTTTCTGGCACTTGAGCCTTGCGACAGCTATACCAGTTCTGTTTTTTGGCCTATTCCCTTTGAACTTCTTGCTTCAGTGCCTTGGGCGGGGGGGGGGGAGCGAAGCACTTTTGATCATGCTTATTTTTCACTGCATTTAAGCGCTTCTCTACGTTTCCGAATTTCATTTCAGCAGTTTGAAAGTGGTCTATTTCTTGTCAAAAGCAGATGATTTCAAACGTGAGTTGAATTCAAGCTACCATGCTGTCGTGCAGAGCAACCACCCAAACAGTTACATTTCCGGGTTGGGTCTTTTAAATCCACTACAAATCTTCGTCACTTGCATTGTGAAGCTGAAATTTATGACTTAATTTATACCGTTTCCCAATTACAGACATTTTCGAGCAGCAGTAAATTTGAATATTTCTCTTGCTTTCTCAAAGAGCTTTTCTCCTGGCCATGACAGAACCAAATTCTTCTGAATTTCTTATGTTTCAGTGCTACTTATTGGTAAAACTAGGCACAATTCTATTCAGTTATGTCATTTACCCTGAAGCTCAACGCTTAACATAGAATGGAAAGCTCCAACTTCAGAGCTGAATTCATGTGATCTCCAGACAGAAGCATGACTTTGCTGTAGAAACAAAAAAGATACTTGCCGAACTTTCGGATTCCTAGGTGGCCTTGTGGTTATGACACATGCGATGTGCGTATGAAGCCACCACATCCTTGTGAGTATTGTCCCTCGGGCTCTGCGAAAAAGGTCCCACCCTGATTGCCAGATTAATTTTTGCACACCAGTAGCTACGGCTCTGCTGTGAAAAGTCAAACAATTTATTGACCATAAATGTTTCTTCTTCTATAGGCAATATTGTGACACACATTGTATTATGTGCAGCTATCAACGTCCCTATATTGCTTGGCAACAAAAGCTTGCACCACGACGCTAACATCCCTTTCACTTTGCTTATAGTTTTTTACTATTCCTCCATTGATTATTCTTGCTAACTTTGATTCAGTTATCCTTTATTAAGCGAATAGGTTAGTTCATTCGGTGGATTTTCATTAGGTTTCTTTCACACACACATTGACACATATGTATGTGAGAATCGGGAATCGAAAATCTGATTCGTAGTTGCAAGGCTGCGTGAAGTATTCAATGGCTTTTGGGAGGCGGACATACAGTATCCATATAGCAGGCCCATTAGGTGTCAACAACTACTTTTACATCCACTTTTAGCAAAATCTGGTTCAGATATTTTCTTTCACCATACAGATATTTTGTAAGAATTTCATTCAAGCTACGCTTGAGGGAGCAGACAAATTCTGAATGCCACTGATAAAAATGTCAAAATTAGAGTTTTTTTCAAAATATGAAATAGTTTGACTACAATATTTGCCATGCATTGCAAAGTGGCATAAAGCTACCATGGGTACACAAAATAAGTGCACAACACTTTAATAATATCAATGAATTTTTGGATTTATATTTTTAAAATGGCGTGCAGTCCTAAATGTCTTAATGCTATGGAGTCCTATTCAAAATGGACTCAAACTAGGCCCACCTCTCAGCTGAACACTTGTTGCTAAGTCCCGAAGCTCTTGAAAGAAGAATGCCGAATAGCAGTTGAGGCAATAAATTGAATCCTATGAAGATTCATGGTTATTGAAACAACACAGAAAAGATATGTATTGATCAAATCCTAGCATAATCGAAGTGCAACAAACTTGAGAACGTCTAGCCGGAGGTAGCAGCACAGCAGGTACAACGGCAGAGAATAATTTACCAAATATCCTGCTAATTCCCCAACTGCTACAGTGAATTAAACTTGCCTGTGAGCTCTATACAGTGCCGACAAAACTTATTTCAAGAAGAAGAGCCATGAGCAAGCCAATCAAAACCCTTGCAATGTTGACTTTGCAGCTGAATGCCTTTCAATCGTGCAATACTATCTTTAGCCTAGGGCACTGCCACTATAATACAGGGACAGAGGAAACATTGTGCAGTATAGCTTGGCGAGATTTGCACTGAGTTTTTGAATCCTAGTGCTCACCCCTATATGCATGAGCTGGGCTCAATATTTCATTTGCATACTTTGTCGTCTCACAGAAAAATGGACTAACTTACACAGAAAGCCTGCTGAGTTCCCACAGTTTTCTTATGACTGCATGCTGCACGAATGAAAAAGCAGCCCCGACAACACATGATGGCCGCAGCCTGATAGATATGAAAAGAAATATCAGTAGGCACATGACAACTAATACTTACTTTACCACAAAAGGGAACAGTCATATGTCAAGTAATATCTGGCTTTGAGACTGCATCTTCTTTCTGAAAGGTGCCAGAGGTCAGCGTCAATTATATTTTGTTATAGGAATTCAGTTGCTTGCCAGCTAGTAATAAGTTAATGTGACTTTGAAAAACACGACAAAAATTATGAATTATGACTGTAACAAACACAGAACATGCAGCAATCAGCTGCAAGTGCTCATTGCACTGCTTAGGCTGCCATGATGAGCTCACAAGTTTATATAGACGTTATTGAATGCAGCACCAGCCTGGTACAGCTTGCAACCTGTCTCAAACGTACATGCGTAAGCAAAATAGTACAGACCACGGTGTTGCGTGGCAGGACGCATCGACGTGCCATTTATGCACACTACCTGCTGCAGTGTGCATGCCTGTCCAGTCGTAATCAGGTGGCCTTGCAAAGCACTTTGTTTGACGGAGTTACGGTGCTCATAACCAAAACAAAAACTGAGTGTTGCTTTCCTTTGCTGCATCAAATCTATGCCGCTATTTTACGCAGCAGCTTAGGTAGCGCCAATTGAAGTGCTGGGCGCTTAGCTTTTTTTTTTCACCAGTTGGCCTAACTAAGCATAGCTAGCGTCACAAAACCAAATGAAGCGATGAATAGAAGAAATTAAATTTCTTCCGCAGAGCTTGCCGTTGTCACCTTTATCTAAGTTTAACTTGCATTGTTGCGCCAAACTGTAGCAAAAACTACTCAAGCATAGTGTAGCATTATATATAACCTGTAAAAGCCAAGCTTAAGCAGAATAAACTGAGCTGATTTCAATTAGGCAATGCCGCTTGCTGTTTTCATGTTAATTCATGTAATACTTACATGAGGCAAAGTGAGTCAAGTTAAAAATATCCAAATCAAATTAGGCCGAATTGATACTGGTATCGCTTCAGTTAACCGAGCATAATTCGCCCCGATAAGGCAAACCCTATCGTGGTCGAATAATTCAAGTTGAGTTCCCCATGAGCTAGAGAAGAAATGGCCAGGAAAAGGCTGACTACTCTTTACTGACTGGATACTAAATAAGCTTATTTAGGACCCACATGTGTTAACTGTTGAGACAAATGGTTCACATGTGTTGGTAGATTGATTGATATGTGGGGTTTGACGTCCAAAAACCACCATATGGCCATGAGAGACGCCGTAGTGGAGGGCTGCAGAAATTTCGAGCACCTGGCGTTCTTTGACGTGCACCAAAATCTGAGCACACAGTGTACAACATTACCGCATCCATTGTGAATGCAGCTGCCGCAGCCGGGATTCGAACCGGCGACCTCCGAGTCAGCAGCCGAGTACCTTAGCCACTAGACCACCGTGGCGGGGCTCACATGTGTTGAGAAAATACAGATAAAGCGACTTCTCAACGTTTCGGCCGCTATGCTCCTAAAACACATGTTTGATTGATCTATATGTGGGGTTTAAGGTCTCTAAACCACCATTTGCTTATGAGACGCCGCAGTGGAGGGCGGCAGAAATTTCGACCAACTGGGGTTCTTTAAAGTGCACCCAAATTTGAGCACACGGGCCTACAATGCATCTTTCAAATCGTAGCTAAGAAGTAGCCTCTCTTACTACATCTCTATGAAAAAAAACAAAAAAACTGAATTTGAACTTGCGAAAAACATATTGCTTATGGTTCATTTCAATCAGACGAATGTTAATAAACGCACGCATTCTGAGTGATCGCACGCTGCAGCAACTCACTTAAGTCGCTGTGCATGGAAGAACTTTCTGGCCGAATGCTACACGTCGTTGCTCGAAACACCGAGCATTAACAGCACCAAATAAAAGCACACCAAAGCAATGCGAGGTTTTTGATCATTTCAATGGCGTTACGACTACCCCACGGTGGCTTTGGAAACAGGACTGCACTTTTGCGTCACAAACTCTTTCCATGTATGGCCATTCCTAATTTTCCTTACCCTCGAGTAACTCCATTAGGAGTGTGGGCTTGCAAAACACACATGCCGTGTTCACAGATGAGAAATAGGTGCCTAGCCAGAACTGTTTCTCGCGGGGTGGGGGAGACGGGGGCACTATTCTAAAATAGCTATTTTCTGCTGTATACGCCCCTGTTGAGAACTGGGCGGAAAACCACGCCCCCACGCGTCGGAAATGTCCACATTTGTTATGGGCCCGAGAAACGATGCGGCTGCCACTGCTTTTGCGAAATAATCCGAATTTGCCCGCTTTTTGAGCGATATATGTTCGGCACCGAATTCCAGGTTTCTCACAAAGTACTGTAAAGACACAGCTCGCACTTTTTGAAACTTTGTTTGGGGAGATATACGGCAGCAAAAACGGCACGAGCGAATGCACCGGCAGTGGCGGCACCGGATTCAGCCGGCTGTGCACAAAAACAAGACACGTTCCGGTATGCCGACTCGCTGCAGCTGCACCATGGCTGCACCATCTACTTCCAGTGTTCTCGGAGATCGTAATGCAAACCTGGATCTCGATGAATGCGTCCTCGTTGAGGCCGTCAAGCTTCGTTAATCTGCACGAGTAGTTTGCAATTATAGCCGTTGCGAGCCACCGCCGACGCTCTCACCGCCATGTTGCATCTGCGGCCGACTATTCAGATCGCATGCTTTTAAGCTGGTCGGCCGTGGATCGGAAAGAAGGTCCGCTTTCGCGTGACGGGAAAATCGGACCGATTTGTTCGTTCCGTTTTCGCGGCGTAGGTTTCCGGCGGCTTAGGCGGTGAAGCCAGTGAATTCCCGGTGAAACAAATGTCGAATTTGAACCCAGCGCGAGCCTTATAACAACTGATTGGGTTGCCGTAGCGCACACACATACGTACAAATCACGCACAAAGTTCATTCGGATTCACTTGTCATGTGTCCTCGGCTCGAAAATTTAACAACACACCCGCTTTGCCCCGGCCACCGCTGACTGCCTCGACGAACAGAAGGTAGTTCAGAAGCGACGCACTTTTCCGCGCTCCGAAGCACACAAGATGGCGTAGTCCGGACCACTTTCTCCGCCGGGCGTGCGTGTCGTTCTTGATGCGCCGGATCGTAAGGCGCGGTTTAGGAAATTTTTGAAGGGGGTAAACGCGGTGCGGGCGAGTTCAAACTTGCCTACTGAAATAACTTTTGCGACGTTGACGCTGAGGCTTAGAACGATCCTTCTCGCTTGTTTTTTTTTTCTTGTCTAAAGGGGCGTATTTAGATACACCCTTTTGACCCACGCCCACTTTCGTTTTATTTTTCAGTACCAAGTACTCCCATTTCAGACTCCCATTTCAGTACTCCTATTTAAGACTAGTTTCATTCTTGTACTTTCCAGTTTTTGATGATCGTGGTAAAACAATGGTTTCAGTCCAGTTTACCCCCTTTCAAGGGAGTTCATAATCCGGGATGGGTGGAAAAAGCGCACATAACCTTCTTTAAAGACCCTTATGGGCTTATTTTTGTGTACAGTGTATGTTTAAATGGGCGGCTGAAAGATCACGCTCACAATGTCTCTTCTATAGTATCGGTTGACCTCGGCATTCATTGCCGGAACTGCGGTAATGTACCCGACATTGAGCATTGTACGGTCTTTAGGCGACACCGGGATCAGATGATACGCGAAATTTATGAGGCTGCAGAAATGGAAAGGCTGGGCAATCTTTGTGTCAGCAGGCCTTCAATCGCTCTATCACGAAAATAAATACATTTTCTTCAATTTGTTGGCACACGTGATGTCCATGGCGGTTATCACGATGATTAGTCGGTTGTTAGGGGAATTCGGTTTGCTTTGGTTTGTCATTCCTCTTATTTGTCTGATACTGCTAAAGTATATATTGCACAGTTCCAGCAAATAAATCTTGTTGTAAATCAGTGCCGCTGTCCGTTTCTTTCTTTCCTTGCCCTCATTGTTGGCGTTGTGTTTATGCGAAAAATATCGTACCAACTCGCTCAAGCAACCACCTTCGCTCACACTGGTTGCAACAAATGCGACTGCCGTTCTCAAACACGAAGCACATTACCTATAGGCAACATGCGAACAAGTTTGTCAAAAAGACTGGTATCAAATTAACTGCCTCACTAAAGTGGTTCCTTCACATTGCAAAAACTATGTAAAGATGAAGTATAGTGAGAGTTCAAAACACACAAACATTTATTTTAACGAAATAATGCAATAAAAACATAATAAAAATGTCACCTAACAGCTCGAGGTGTGATGAACTGTTTTTTCTCTTGGGAAATGAAGTACAGTTCCACTGCCACACTATAAAAGCTGCGGTGAACTATCGATGATGTGGTTGTGCGAGTGTTACGACCCCACTGGCACAATCCGCACCAGCTTTGTGCGGTTCAGTGGGTTCATGGGACGGTATCACTGGTCTCGGAGAGGACATAAGCTCTGGTGCTTCAGAAGCTGACGCTTGTTTTGTGGTTTTCGGGTGTGCCACTGGTCTTTCTAAGCAATGTAGCCTAGAGTTGATCTGTGCGATCCCCTCTTGTAGCTGTTCTAGCGCGGTGCTGATGGTGCTCAACGTGTTAGTACGGCTCTTGCAGCGTCCACTCGTGGAGTTACCCTCACCAGCTGAGACGTTGTAGGGGGCGTCGCTGATGTCTGACATGCTGTCACTAAACACATCCTTGCCTTCGTCCGACATGGGTGCCACTGCTCTGCGCATGTTTGTGCTTCTTTGTGTGCTTACGATAGTGGGGGGTTGTTGATAAGGTGGGGGGTTTGTGAAGTGCTGTCTTGAGGGTCGAAAGTTCTCTTGTCATTAGTGCTATGAATCCTTCTAGTTTATGCCTTATTTCTCTTTTTCGCGCTCTAGGGCAAGGATGCGCTTTTCTTATTCATTATGCTCTGGTTGTGTCTTACCTCTAAACGGGGTCGAGGGCAGGTGCTCCGGTCTCGCTCCGCTGGTGTTCTCGCCGCTGCTGCCCTACCACTCCGCACCTTGTCAACCCAGGTCAGCTTGGCCTTGGACCGAGAGCGGCTCCTGGATCGGCTACCGGCAGATCCCCGGGGACCGCGTCGGTGGCGCGAGCGCCCTCTAGGTGCTCTCGTTCTCGCGTGCGAGAAGCCTCTGTAGAGCAGGAACGCGCCCTAGAGCTAGAATTCGCCCTGGAAAGGGACCTTTGCCGCACAGCAGCATCAGATGTCCATTGCTTCGTGACCATCCCAGCTCCCTCCTCTTGGTCATCCAGCAGTTTGGAGCGTCTGTCTCTACGGCGTTTTCTCACTATGTACGGAACGTCACCTTTGATTAGGTCTCCTCTGCAAAGTTTGCATTTGGGGGTGCAACTGTGCATCTCTCGCGTAGATTCTGGAATGTTCAAGTCGCAGTTGTCGCACTTTTCTTTTTTCTTCTCGCTTCTGTGACATATGTGGGCTTGGTGCCCCATTTGGCCGCAAACGTAGCAGATATCCACATGCCTTCCGTACAGCGAGCATTCCATGTACGCCGACCCGCACATAACGTGTCTAGGTATGCGTGAACCTTCTAAAAGCACGACCACGGCTTGCGTTTTCTTGATTCTCTTCACGCCAATCGCTCTTGGGTTTCGGCTGTTCCCTATTGCCTCGTTGAGTTGGGGCTCAGTGATCGACGGGTCTATGTTGTTAAGTACCCCTTTGCAGGTATACTCCGTGGCCGCTACGTAGGCAGATACCTCGAAGGCTCTAAAGGTTGCGTGTATTCTTCGTATGGTGGCCTAAGCCTTGGCATTGGTTGTCACGGGAGTAGAAATGAAGACAATGATTTGTACGTTGTTCAAGTAAACTAAGTCTTCCTCTGCTCGCTTGTCCGTGAGAGTTGCGGCCATAATCACAGAATTCGAGAGTGCGAATTAAGTGGTCCACTCTGCAAACGTTCATGCGTCCTTGGGACGGACGATAACCCTGCGGTGTTCTTCCGGAATTCTGGAGAGTCGAGAGCCGACTACAACCCTCTGAAATGTCGAAGGGGTACGATTGTCAGGTCCTTTTTTTAGTTAGTCGCGCCTTCACTTTTTGCGCCAGACGCAGGCGTCGCGTTCTTCGCCTAGTCCGGTCGTCTCTGATTACCACTGGCGGCATTCCAGCCTGCGTCAGAAAGATCATCTTGCGCAGCGTCCATTCCTTCCACTGCAATTGTATGGGACACTGCGCCTGGTTTCGTCGAACGCGGACCTCACTGAGCCCGGCATTGCCGCGTGTAAGCCGTAGTCGTGTCCAGCTCTAATGTCGTAGTGTCGCTAAGCCTAGACGCGGTCTGGCTCAGCAGCCGTGCATCGCGTCGACTAGTCAAAACCGGCTTAAGTCTCGAAACATTCACTCACTGTGGAAACGGTGATATCCTCGTAAAGAGCGCTAAAGGGCCGTTAACGTAAGTCGAAAAACTTGGCACTAACTTTAGAAAAGATGGCTGAAATCACATAACGAAGTGGGAGCCGACACACACATTACGCTATCTCGGCGCCACCTCGCGTTCTCTCGGGAACACGGCAAAAAGTGGAAGTTTCGAATATGAGAATCGCAGAGCGGTCTTTAATGCTGCTTTGAGGCCAATAGACAGTTGCGGGTGCATTGGCGTGCATGGTGTTATGCCTGCGAGTCCGAAGCGAACGTCCATGCCTCGGAAAAAGGAAATCTGTGTCAAGGCCAGCACGCGAGCCCGCCTGACGCGATCAACAACTCAACGGCGTCATCACGCGACGGCGCCTTTCTGGCGCGCACGTGCAGTGAGTCACCTCAGCCCGCGAGCCCGTCGAGCAAACAACCGGCGCCTTCCTGTCTGGTGGGTCTGACGCAATGCCTGGCGACGTCACTCGTCCTTGGGTGCAGCCACCTGCAGCGCAGCCTCTCTAGATTCGAAGAGAAAGAATGACGCGGCCCAGCGGCGACCCCATTGGAGGAGTCTGACCTCATGACCAGCGGCGCTTCTGGTTGGACATTTTGTTATTCAAAGAATCCACCCGGTGCATATAAAAGAAGCCCTGCGTCGCGTCGCAAAAAACCTGTTGGAGAGCATACATGTGTGTCAGAGAGAGAGCTATGTAATAGAGAGTTGAGCTGTGTGTCAGAGAGGAGAGCTATGTGATAGAGAGTTGAGCTATGTGTTAGCGGACCCATTTGAGAGCAGACCTATGTGTTAGAGAGGAGAGCTCGGCTCTTCGGGTCTCTGAGCTGTCGGCCCCAGTGCCGAATTTGTAACGCCTCTGTATATATGCTGTACATAAACCTTGTTTAACTCCCCGTCGTCTCGTCCGCTAGTCTACCAGCTCTGCGCAGAAGCAGTCGCGAGCTGAGAAACCTACGCTATCAAACGGCTGGTGACCTTCCTGCGGAGTTCGAAGCAGTGGCGCCTTCGGGACCGTGTTGGCGTCGCCGTCTTTCGAAACAGTGGTTGCAGCGGTGAGATTTCGTGGCGCCCTTCGTAGCGTCGTCGGAGGCGCGCTTCGCAACAGTGGTTGGCAGCTGCGGGATTGGCCGGCGTCAGCGACATCGATGCGGTGAGTGCCTGACGTTTCCCCTCAGTTCACCAGACTACTCTAGCTCAGGTTGTAGTAGTTTAGAGAAGGGCTGTGTGAAGCATTGAAGTGAGCTTTGATCGTTTCAAGCAAAGTCGAAGTGCTTTGAAACCAAAGTTAATGCGGAGGGGGTAAACACGGGAGTATGAAAAATTGCTTGCGCGTCTTGCTAGTTGATTTATAGTGGGTACGGCAAGTCAATTGTTAACACGGGCAAACAGCAAGAGGCTAGTGTGAAGGATGGAGAACCTTAAAGTGAAGGAACTCATCGAAATCTGTGAGGAACTCGGCATTACTTTGCGCCGTGCGAAACGAAAGCAAACGATCCTTGAGATCATGAAGAATGAGGGAGTGTCGGCTGAGGAAGTCGATGAGGCCTGGGTGGATATCAAAGCACGCCGCGAAGAAGCTGAAAGGCGCGAACGTCGCTAGCACGAGGAGGCCGAGAGACAGGAGCGCATCGAGTTGAAACGAATAGAATTGGCAATCCTACAGTGTTCGCAGGCGCCTAGCGTAGCTTCTCCGACGATTCAGGTCAGCGGTTTTAGAATTTGGGACCACCTGCCACCGTTCGTAGTCGGCGAGGACATGGCGAAGTATCTCGTCAAGTTTGAACGCGTCTGTGAGCGAAACGCTTTGGAGCGGTCTCTTTGGGCGCAGAACCTGTTAGCTCTTCTTCCCGGCGAAGTGTCCGACGCGATAACTTGCTTGTCGAGGGAAGCGTTTGAGAGCTATGACGAGGTTAAGGAAGTGCTCTTGAGACGTTATAAGTTGTCATTCGAGGCTTTCAGAGAAAGGTTCCGGTATGCTAAAAAGGGGATAGAGTCACACGTTGACTTCGCGTTTCGTCTTAAAGCCGATTTAATTGAATGGCTCAAGGGCGAAGGTGTTTATGACGACCGCGATAAAGTGGTGGAATGCGTTGCATTGGAGCAATTCTACCGCTGCATCGAGGAGGATGTCAAACTTTGGCTGCAGGACAAACTTGGTGAAGTACAGCTAAACAAGGCAGCAGAGTTAGCTGAGGAGTATTATACTCGCGGAAAGTTGCATAGCAGGGCAGTGCGCGTTGAAAAGGAAAGAGGGCTTTTCAAAGAAACCTGATCAACGGAAACCCGCTCCGCACCGTAATTTCAAGAAGGACCCGTCTCTTACAAAGGACACTGTAGGGGAAGGGCAAACGGAAGCGGAGAAATTGAGGGAGGTTCCTGAACAACGCACTGATACCACACGGGCGTTTGAATCACATAAGCCGCTAATCTGCGACAACTGCAAAAAGGAAGGGCACATCGCGATAAACTGTAAGCAAAAGTTTGCGACTATCCGAGAATCGGAAAACAAACGGAAGCCGCTAATCTGCTACAACTGCAAAAAGGAAGGGCACATCGCGATAAACTGTAAGCAAAAGTTTGCTTTTCCAACAATCCGAGAATCGGAAAAGAACATGCGGTTGTTGGAGCCGTATCTCCAAGAAATTAGGGTGAATGGGAAAACGTGCTGAGCACTTAGAGACTCAGCGGCAACCATGGACGTTGTCCATCCTTCATTGGTGTCTCCGGATGACTTTACAGGAGAATGGGCGTGGATCAGGCAAGTCACCGAGGAGCAGAGTGCTTGGTTACCAATCTCCACGGTTGTCATTGAAGGCCCGTTCGGTAAGCTTCGCACCGAAGCGGCTGTGTATGCCGTGCTTCCCGATCGTTTTCCTGATCTTTTCTCTAACAACTCAGAGCAGCTTCTCAAAGAGCAGGGTAAATCGTTCTTCCCCAACTTAGCTTACATGGCCCTCACGCGATCGCAAGCGCGGAAGCTTTCGCGGGACCTTGATCTTGTTCTATGTGGTAAAACAAGTTCAAAAGTAGCACATCTGTGTGGCCTTGGCGGCGAGTCGACGGAACCTCAGAGAGGAAATTATCCGCGTGAGTCATGTGAGCAGTCACTCGAGCGGCCCGTCGCCGAAGCGACCGGCGTGGTTTCCGTAGCAGGGGGAGACGACATGGCGCCATTGAATCAGAGCGAGAGGGCTGCAACACTCTCGCCTGTAGCGGAAAGTTGGAGCGAGCTGTCGAGGGTTGATCGAGAGACGCTCATTCGAGAGCAACGTGAGGACCTCTCGATTAAAACAAAAGATCTAGTGGAAAGCCACATGAAGGCTACACAAGTTTTGTCGAAGGAGTACAACGACAAATCGGCGAAGAAGCGCGCTTTTGAAGTAGGAAGTCAGGTAATTCTGCTGCGGCTGTTCAAAAGAACAAGGTCGAGGTTCATTGGGAAGGGCCCGCCAAAGTGATATTGAAGCTTTCCGATACGAATTATGAAGTGAAACTAGGAAGGCGGCCAAACAAAATTTACCATAGTGATTTGTTGAAACCATACGTTCAATGTCAAGCGGTCATAAATCTGCTGTTGAATGCTTCAGAGGAAGAGGGAGCAGAAATATTTAGTTCTAGTGAGGTAATCGAAAGGGAATCGGAGGTAGTCTTGGAGCAGTTGAACCTAGATCCTAGGTTAAGTGAAGTCCAGAAGGAGGACCAGAGAGGGAATGTTTCTTGTTATGAGAAATCTGGGCTCCCCTATTGTAGTTACACAGATGTGCAACGTCGAAAGTACGAAAAGCCCTTAGTACCGCATAGGTATCGTCGCCTAAAAGTGGCCGGTTACTGAGGTGGAGCATAATACTCCAACAGCACAACTTTGACGTTCACTAAAAAAAGGGAAAACTAAACGCTAATGCAGGCGCATTGAGCCGTGCGTTTAGTTAGTACCTTCTCCACCTTTCGGTTTCTCGCTGGCGATTCGGGGCAAAATTTTGACCTCATCACGGCCTGAGCTGAGCACTCTCGTCCAGAGTGAGCTCAAGGAGCCAACTTTATGTTGTATTCTAATTAGTTACGTGGTTGTACGTGTAAAAAAATTGAGTTGTCCTTTTAAGAGTCTTGTGTCACACATGTGCCTCTTGATGTATAGGGAACGAAATTCCGATAGACACGTAGCTAGGTATATGTTGTACTATACTTTGTCTGGTTTTCTGTCGGATGACCGAGGGCACTTGCTTGTGTCGTGTGTTGTCTGTTGTCGAACCATCCTTGACAACTTGCAGAACCATCGACAAGTGCTGAAACCAAGGATCGTCAGAAGAGACGAGCGAAGCGGGTCGACAAGTTGTGGCAACAAGCCAGTGGAGCTGGGATCCGTGCTCAAGAATGGGAAGTGTTCCCGGAACAGAGTCTGGAGCTGCATTCTCCCCATGGCCCTGGAGGCAAACCTGGAGGAACCTGGCGAACGAGCGCACCTGAAATCCGAGCCCCGTGGAAGCAGCTCGTCTTTCCGGCGCATTTTCTGGCGGCGGGGGTGCTGTTATGCCTGCGAGTCCGCAGTGAACGTCCATGCTTCGGAAAAAGGAAATCTATGTCAAGGCCAGCACGTGAGCCCGCCTGACGCGATCAACAACTCAACAGCATCATCACGCGATGGCGCCTATCTAACGCGCACGTGCAGTGAGTCACCTCAGCCCGCGAGCCCGTCGAGCAAACAACCGGCACCTTCCTGTCTGGCGGGTCTGACGCAATGCCTGGCGATGTCACTCGTCCTTGGGTGCAGCCACCTGTAGCGCAGCCTCTCTAGATTCGAAGAGAAAGAATGACGCGGCCCAGCGGCGACCCCATTGGAGGAGTCTGACCTTATGACCAGCGGCGCTTCTGGTTGGACATTTTGTTATTCAAAGAATCCACCCGGTGCAAATAAAAGAAGCCCTGCGGCGCGTCGCGAGCAGACCTGTTGGAGAGCAGACATGTATGTCAGAGAGGAGAGCTATGTGATAGAGAGTTGAGCTGTGTGTCAGAGAGGAGAGCTATGTGATAGAGAGTTGAGCTATGTGTTAGCAGACCTATTTGAGAGCAGACCTATGTGTTAGAGAGGAGAGCTCGGCTCTTCGGGTCTCTAAGCTGTCGGCCCCAGTGCCGAATTTGTAACGCCTCTGTATATATGCTGTACATAAACCTTGTTTAACTCACTGTCGTCTCGTCCGCTCGTCTATCAGCTCTGCGCAGAAGCAGTCGCGAGCTGAGAAACATACGCTACCAAACATCTGGTGACCGTGTCGGCGGAGATCGGAGCAGTGGCGCCTTTAGGACCGTGTTGGCGTCGCCGTCTTTCGTAACAATGGTCAGCTCAAGCAAAGGCTTCGCCGGCATATTCCGTGACGTAGTGTCTCGGCGTGCTGTTTATACCGGCGCCGCGTTAAAAAAAACTTTACGTGCCATGCGTTATACCTCGTTGTTCTTTCCCCTTAGTGCGCACAGTATTCACTGTTTGTACGGCTTCAATGAGACGAAGTGTAAGAACATTGCACCATCTCCCACTAAAGGAAATTACGCGGGAATGTGGAGAAGCGCTGCGAGTTCGTTTCTGTTTCCATTCGTATGTTTTTGTGTATGCTGCATTGTGCATGGAGTTATGTATGCGTTACTCTTCTCCAAATTGTGGTGTGTTCCGCAAAGCGAACACCCAACGCTGCTAGGAGACTGCAACCAAGCGTGCGGGCACAGCATTATATACGATCGCAAAGCTGTGGCGTTGATGAGAGAAACGGGAGGGCAGAAATGATGCGGAGGCAGCACTCTGCTACATCCTCCGACCACCTTAAGGCAGTCCGCCGTGATCCCGATCGCGCTGCAGAAATTAGGTTGCTTCTTCCTCTTCTACCCACTACCACCACCACCACCTTGCGCTCTTGCGAGGGAAGGGCCTTGGCGATCGTCTGCTCTCCCAATGCAAATGCGCCAACTCTCGCCTCCGTTCGCGTGAACGCGAGGAAAGGACGAAGAGTTGGCGTAGGCGCCGAAAGGGTGTGCACACCGCCGGATTAAACTGCAGCATGTGCTGCTTCGCGTCTAAACATTTGTGTGCATTGAAATAAAAATAACTACGCCTCACGTTACCGGAAAAAGGTAAGAAGAGTGCATTACCCGTTACGGTTTTTAATACTAATGAGCAAGTTACTAAGTTAAGGATAGAAAACAGCGCATTACTGGTAATGCAGTTACTGTTAATGCATAACCTGCAACACTGGTAGCAACAAATTCGACTACCCGTTACAGTCCCGAAATAGGAATGAGAACATTACTAAGTTCCTGAAAAAAAAACTGTGCATTACCGCTAACGCCGGAACTGTTAACGCGTTAGTGCTCACACTGTTCTTATAAAAACAGCGCCAATCACGAGGGACAAGAAAAAAAGGAGACAGACAGCGGCATTGATTTAAAACAAAGAGTTATTTGCTGGAACCCCGCAATATATACTTCAGAAGTATATGACAAATAGGAGGAATGACAAACCAAAGAAAAAAATTTCACCTAACAAATGATTAATGTTCGTAGATGCTACGTTGGCCTAACAGGCATATTTTTAAATGAGCGGCTGAAAGAGCATGCTCACAATGTCTTTTCTACAGTATCGCGCCACCTCGGCATTCATGGCCGAGACTGCGGCAGTGTCCGCATATTTCAGCATTTTACGGTCATTAGGCGTCATCGAGATTAGATGATACGTGAACCTGATGAGGCCGCAGAAATATAAAAGCTGGGCAATCTATGTGTCAGCAGGCCTTCGATTGCGATATAAAAAAATAGACTTTCTCCAAAATGTTGACACACGTGATGTTCATGGCGCGTTATGACGATGATTAATCGGTCGTTAGGTGAATTCTACTTTTTTTGGTATGTCATTCTTCCTATTTGTCGGATAAAAGGAATGACAAACCAAAGCAAATACGTGTCACCAGGCCTTCGATTGCCATATAAAAAATAGATTTTCTCCAAAATGTTGACACACGTGATGTTCATGGCGCGTTATGACGATGATTAATCGGTCGTTAGGTGAATTCTATTTGCTTCGGTATGTCATTCTTCCTATTTGTCGGATAAAAGGAATGACAAACCAAAGCAAATACCCGTTGCAAACACATTACACTTCCTAAATATAAGCAACATGCGAACAAGTTCGTCAAAAGTAATGGTACCAAATTAAGTGCTTCGCCAAAGTGCTTCCTGCACATTCCGAAAACTACAGAAAGATGAAGTATAGTGAGATTTCAAAACACACAGAAACATTTATTTGAATAGAGGAATGCAATAAAAACATCATAAAATAGGCTACATCAAAGCTCGAAATTTTCACAACAGAAAATCACAGTTACTTAGCCGCGACGAAGCTCAAGCACACATATAGTTAAGGTTCATTAAAACGCATTTGCTAGCAGTATGAGAAGCTTGCGAATATCGATTGCTGAGGTACAGAAGGCGGACTCCCAGGCGAAGAATTCGGAGGATGTTTCAATGGCAGACGTGAGCCGACTCATACATTCAGCTGCATCGTGCACTCGGTCTCGGTGACGCTTGCAGCCCCTACATCCGCAATCTTCCGTGAGCTCACCTGCTGTCCATTCGGCGTCCTGGGTTGTCCATAGTTAAGCACAGCACTGCGCCGAACCCAAGTTTTGCACATCGAATTCTGTGTCTGCCATAGAGTGAAATTGCGGTAATGGGAGCGCACTATGTAAACGAACAAGTACAAGTAGGCAGTAAGCAAAAGGCCAGATAGAACGACCACGCTGACGAACCCCTTGATGCGTCCTTCCAGCGCTTGCTTTGACGCGATAAGGATGCAATAGAAGCAGCTGAGGGCGGTCAGCGGTGTCATGACAGCGAAGCAGATCGGCTCTCCTAGCATGACCCGTAGAGAGCCAGCTTGCAGAGCCCAGTAGAAGAACTGACGGATACCGGTGGTTTGGGCCACGGTTTCAAAGCGACGGTGGCAAACGTCGCAGTGGTCCACGTTCTGGGCGTTCATCAAATGTTCCAGGCAAGAGACGTGCAGCAGACTCATGTTGCCCGAGCACTTACAAAGCGACACGAGACATTCCGTCTGGTCTCCCTCGTGGCAAATGCGGCATATTGGCGTGCTACTGGTACTAACGTTGACACAGCCAGCAGAAGATCCAGGAGGGCTGCCAGAAAATTTGGGATTGCTTTCGAAAGGGCGCATAGTTTCTGGGCTGAAGGAACCCGGAAGTGATAAATCCACGGCTGAAACGATTACAGTCTTTCGGTGTGTTTCGTCATGCACGAGGCCCCAGAACACGAACACGAGGTAACCGTGGGGATCGTGCGACGGAGAAGACTGAATGTCAAAAGAGACCTCCCGCCAGGTGGCACCGTGACGTTTCTGAGGCGGTGAGAGAGAGGACATGGGCGAGTGGAAGTTCTCTTTTAACGTGGGAACCTTCCGCACGTTATTGTGAGCGGTCTTTCGTTACGCGATGCGGCGCCGTATGTAGACGGTAATATGAAGAAGCCGCGGGAAGGCTGCCGCTGCCGCGAATGCAGCACAAGCAGATGTCGATTGCGTGCGCGCATCGTCGGAAGGAGTCCTGTGGCGGTTGCCAGGCGCAACTGTACTCTAGCTTGTAAATTAGAGTCACCGACTTCCTGAAGAAAAACAAGAAAAACGAAAGAAACACCCAACACTCCACGTGCAAGTTAGTGCAGCTCCCTCTAGAGTACGTTGGAGTGAAGCAGAGCTGAAATATTGACCACCTTTGTAGTTACTTTAAGCTGTCTTCATTGCAGGTTGCTATTGTTTTCGGTATTAGGAATTTTTTCTTCGCAGCTTAAAAAAGAGCAAAGGTGCCACCGCTTACAAATGATCGCTTCATGCTTGAGCGAAAAAATGCCTTTACGTGGCTTTCACTTTTTCTTTCACTACGCGAGAAATGCGGCGACGTGACCGTTACACGTATTACTGTCGGATTGCCTGGATTGGGAAAATGTGCGTTATTGTGGGATTATATTTACACCAGTGATTGCGAAAACTGGGCACACTTCTAAAAAATGTTGTATTGTGACGTCAGGTAAATAGCCACAAGGACGGGCACGGACAGCGAGCGCAAGAGGGGGGAAGTGACCTATGCAATGTCGTCCCTTTCACTTGCCGACTTCACGTACGCATTTGGAAGGAGTGAAGGTATAAACAGGTTAGCGGTCGGACTCTTGAGCAATATACGTTTGATTTTCTGCCTCTGGTATACGAAAACACCGATGCACGACAATTCTGGTGGCTAGTAGAGATGCTAAAGTAGACCGAAATAATACTCAGTATCCTTGCAAGTTGGGCTTTACAACCGTATATTGATCTTGGTTCTTCATACTTTACAATAATGTTTTTAGGCGCTATAGGTCTCCATAGGTAGTATTATACAATAAGGTTTACGAAGCTGCCATTCCAACACTAAGAAGAAAAGGAAAGTATACTGCAAATCGCCAGGCTCTGGCAATACTGATAAGATCAACAACGTAAATATATTGCGTTAGGTGGATTTTTGTATGCGATATTTATTTGGCTGCAAAGGACGACAAACAATATTTTGCCTGTTAGGAATCGATAGATATTCAATTGAAGCTCAATAGGTAGCTCGGCAACAGCCTAAAGCCGTCATCTGAAAATGATATATTGTATATTGGCTTATTTTTCGATAAACATTTCTACTTCTTTTGCAGAGAAAGCACTTAAAGTTGCACACATTCGATGGCATATTTTCCATTGTAACACAAAAGAGAAAAGCAACAAAACATAATGAACCGTTAATTTGAAGGGACTCTGAAAATACTTTTGAAGTTTTCTCAACGCTTAGTCCAGATAATCATGTAACCATTCGCACCACAAATATAGTGATACGCCGGGCACAGAGCGCACTGCGGGCAACCATATCATTGCAGCGTGTTAGTTGTCGCTATGTCGAGTCTTACACTGTAACATTAATGAGCAACGAGATCTATTCAGGGCATGTCTGTTGCTTCAAGCGCTCGCGAGTGAAATGAAAAGGCGATGCTCCCGCGATCAAAGACTAGCTGCAATCATCCCTGAACTTGTCAATGGTAAGTTCAGACAAGCTGTGGGCACAGCTTGATTCTACGTCAGATGACATCGCCAACTTCCTTGATGATTGACTGGTTGATATTTGGAGTATATAACGCCCCAAAAACACGTTATTATTATGAGAGACGCCGTAATGAAGGGCTCCGGAAATTTCAAATACCTAGGGTTTTATAACGTGCGCCCAAATCTGAGCAAACGGGCCTACAGCATTTTCAGCTACATCGAAAATGCAGCCGCCGCAGCCGGGATTTGATCCCGTGACCTGCCGTCAGCAGCCGAGTACCTTAGCCACTAGACCACCGCGGTGGGGGATCGCCAACTTCCTTTCTCGCGTGTCACAAGATACACGTGAGCTATGTTTACATACTGACAAGCCGTGGCGATGTGCAGCGACCTTCGTGACGTCATCCGATGCCCACCATTGTGGATGGAGCTGCTCCCTGATTCGCTTTCTCTTCAGACTTATCGTTCATTGCTTAAATACAATAATTGACGATTGTCTGGGCAAAATGAACCACCCTACAGTCTTTGCAGGATTGTCAATACTATTTGAAACTGGCATTATTATAGTACGGTCAAAATGCTGCCTAATTCTTCTATGAACATCATACGGTCATTGTTTGAGTTCTCAAAAGAAGTTTATAGCTTTCATGTCAAATACCCACTCTATCTGTGGCACGACCATGAAAAGAGGTTGTCGCTGTGGTAGATACTTTGCAGAAAGCACCTGCTTCCCTGCTTATGACCTCAAAAGCCTTGAGGAGGCATCCGTGTGCTATTTTCCCATATCTTACTTCTAGGTTCCATCTCTTACTCACAGGTTAGGTCCGTGCCCCTGGCACGTCATCTTCCACTTTTCTTTTCTCGCACCTACATTGCAATTAGGTCTAAGAGCATCCCCAATATTTTCCTTTGTGTCATTGTACAAAAGTTCTGCTTAATATTGCGTCTAACAAAAAAATCACCACCCAACTACTCAGTACAAATGGTTAACCAGCGAAAGCCGACATGTGCGGCCCCGGTGTTTAGCAGTGGGCTCCTACTGATGTGGCACTGATGCCTTTCAGAATTATTGGTTACACTGTACCAAATTTGGTGTTACATGACGGGAACGGATGACTAAGACGTATGACTGGTGCAAACTTGGTTACCATGACATGCGTCTCATGCAAGAACATGACTACATGCCATGCTGAAAACGCGCTCACGGCCGTTTTGCTAGTGCACATATACGAAATTTGGTATTACGTGACGTGAATGGATGGCGAAAGTACATGACTGGTGCAGACATGATAATCATGGCGTACGTGTCATGTAAAAACATGACTACATTCCATCTTTACAATGCGCTCACGGCCATTTCGCTAGCTTCAAATATACCAAGTTTGGTGTTACGCGACGTCAATGGATGAAGAAAGTACATGACTGGTGAAATCATGATAATCATGACATACCTGTCTTGTAAAAACATGACTACATGTCTTGCTCATGATGCGCTCGTGGTCATTTCGCTAGCGTTACATATACCAAATTTGAAATCACGTGAGGCGAACAGACGACAAAGGTAAATGACACGTCCAAACATAACTATCATGATATGCATGTCATGTGAAACTTGACTACATGCTACGCTCTTAGCGCCCTCACGGCCGTTTTGCTAGCTCCACATATAGAAAATTTGGTGGAGCGTGACGTAAATAGACGAATATGGTAAATGACTCGTTAAAATTTATTATCATGAAATGTGTCTTATGTAAAACATGACTAAATGCTTCACGCTCATAGCCTGCTCGTGGGTGTTTCGCTAGCTGCAAATATACAATATTTGCTATTACGTGACGTGAATGAATGACGAACTCAAATGCCAAGCGCAAAAATGATATCATGACATAGAAGTCATGTAAAAGATAATTTACGTCCGCGTCCTAACCCTATGCTGATTTTAAAGTGACATAACACCCTTCCTGATTCATTCTTCACATATAATCGATTCCCACTCTACGTGACACCAGCCATTTTTTTTCTTTCAGCATATTGATTCATATGTGGGGTTTAACGTCCCAAAACCACTATATGATTATGAGAGACGCCGTAGTGGAGGGCTCCGGAAATTTTGACCACCTGGGGTTCTTTAACGTGCACCCAAATCTGAGCACACGGGCCTACAACATTTCCGCCTCCATCGGAAATGCAGCCGCCGTCTTTCAGCATATCGGATTCGTCTCTATGTGCAGCAAGAGACGCAGCAATGCTTTGGCATTGCGATTATCAGCCAATACACTCCTCACATCGATACGCCATACGTATACGTCGTATACGTAAACACACTCGTACTGTGCGTACTGCACCGCGCTGAGCCTGTCACATGGCCGTAGCCCACGACGGCCGACAGATGGCAGCAATTTTGCCTAACGTCTATAAACTCCATTATGGGAAAGCCGTGAGCTGTCCTGGATTGTTTAGAAAAAAATATAACAGCATTTTCATGGGGTAATGAGGACGAGTGGGGCGAAGTTCTCCGCAGGGAGGTCAGTTGCCCTAGTCGATTATCAAACTAAAGACGTGAAAAACACTGTGTGTGGTGTACCAATCAACTTTTATATAATTTAGAGAAGACAGCCGGCTTGTCGGCTACCGACGCACGGAAGTGCGCACAAACGGAGTAACAGAGGCACAGACGCACAAACATATGGACGCACGAACGGACGGACGAACGCACATTTGGAGGGACAGATGGCCCGGCGGATGGACGCGTGGACGAACGGACGCGTGGACACACGGGCAGACTAACGCACGGTCGGACGTACGCACGGACGGTCTGAAGAACGCTTCGCCCCACTCATCATCATTCACTCAGTTGATATGCTGACACAACGTATGACATCGTAGACACTGCATGATGGGACGACAAAAAGCCTTTCCGTGGGCCTCACACTTCACACCAAATGGGCACCAACTTTTGGTTGTTTGCGATTTAGAGTACTCGGTACTCTACTATGGGAGAGCAAAGAGCCGTCCCGTGGGCATTATATAGGGGGGGGGGTAGAAAAAGGGGGTAACGATTTAGAGCACAGGGTACTCTACTATAGGAGAGCAAGAAGCTGTCCTACATAAGGCCATTTGTTTGCATGGAATGCATAGTTGCTTCAACGTAGCCGTAGATTTTTGACATGGTCAAAAAAAAAGAATCACAATGGTGTTACTGGTTTTCTCTGCCGAACTTTGACGTCCAAAGAGATTTAAAATTTTTCCTAATGACATTTTTGTTTGACTACATGTATTTTCATGGACAGTAACAACGAACTTTTAAGTAATATTATGCGTAGTTCTCATATTGACCGACAAAGAGTGCTTGCGACTTGAGGGGAAACCAGCTCACACGACTGTATTTCACAAAAGGACTGGCTAGCGCCTCATCTATTTTTTTCAGGCCCTCGGCGAACGCTCTCTTCAGGCCGTCGAGCGCGCGCTCCACCTTCGCTCACCGCTACCGCAAGGCGGCACTGCACGAGCAGACTACGGGAAGCTGGCGCTGAACGGCCGCACGCATTGGAAGCTCGCAAAGTGCTGTTTTTATGCGAGTTAATTTGCATTCTGGCTCTCTTGTTTTACGCAAGGGAGGGGGGATGAAAAGTAACATGAACATAGCGGCACGCTGTTTTCTCCGGGCTCTGTCAGGCCGTGCTACCGGCTCGATATATGCGTTTGACTTTACCAAAATTTGCGCTTTATTTTTTCTTTCAAGCTATCGCAACATGATCATCTGCAAGCCTCAGTATATAATACTTCTGTGTACCAGTCTGTATATCCAACGGAAATAAATCAGATTGTCTTTTTTTTCATTTCTCATCAGCAAGAAAAAAAAAGGTCACAGGTTCCCAAACGGATTCGCCCGAGACGACTGAAGGGCAAGAACTATCTTCATTTTCTCTCCATTCAATCTATTGAATGTTTCCTCGTTCTCACCAGGAGATTTCTTCGCCCAACGTGGTTTTCTTACAGCCTCAAGGATTAGAGAGAAAGCTAGCTTTCTGCCCCACAGCAGGTTCTGCCCCTCTTAGCCGGCCCATTTCAACCAAGCGAAGAAGTAGTACGATATCATCGAGTTATGTGACCTTCTGATACGGAACAAAATTTATGATCTGTGATGTCATATGACCTTGTCTTCACGTAATGATTCTTTCTTGATCACTCATGTTGACGCGACCGATGCGAGAAGATGCCGGATGCCACCGTCAAAGAATTTTCGATTTTGAAGAGGCATGACTAGCTATATTGCACTCTAAACAAAAAAACACCAGATGCAAATTTTTGACTTGTCCTCTAGATCACTCCAATCTGTACATGTTTTTATGGCCTCAAAATGGGAGTGAAAAAACGCCCATGTGGTAGGGCATACAAATGGTGCAGATTAGGCAATAACTTTTCCCGTTTTGTGGCTCAGTGAAAACGAATTCGTAGTTTTATGCTTCTTACTTGGGAGTATTTTTCGCGTAATTAGGGCATTATTTTACCCCCTTCTTGGCGTTTTCAAGAGGTAGAGTATGTTAGTCACGTGACCACGCTATTTTTGCCTTCTTCTTATACCATTTTGGAGTAAATAAGTGTAATTTAGGACGTCTTATCTCACCTCTCTTGCGAGTACTTTTGGTTTTGAATGGGAGTAACCACTGCAGCCAGAATTCCCTCTGTGCAAGCATTCTTGCAAGGCTGCATTCTGAAAAATTAGAAACGAACAAAAGCTTATTTACAGGTCAAACACCAAAGCAAAATATCTATCCTTTCAGAGTTGCTGTTTATGCACAACGGGAGCACACAGACGGAAGACATGCAGAATACTTATTATGATGGTTAAATTACACACCAACTACAACTCTTGTGTTCATTTTTCAGGAGTTGGCATGATTATTGACCACACAAGCTGTACAGCATGAGTACAACAATTACCACCACATAAAACACCTAAAGTACAAACACAACAAACACAAATGGTTACCATATTTGTAGCATACAGTAAAAGAGTAAAATATGTAATGAAATACAGACGTTCAAACACACATTGCAATTAACATTAGAGTAGATGACTCAAAATCTGCAAAAATTATATTTAAAGACCACCTAATTTACTAAAAGTGCATTTCTGCAGCTCCGGTGCTGTAAATGACTATGGCCAATAACATATATGTAGAACTTAACTATGTCTCAAAAAATGAACTTGCGACATTTCTTTGAAATAAATGCTATACCAGTGACTAATGTTCTCTTAGAGATTACTTTACTTTTTTTCCGTTGCACAAATCTAGGATTTAGAATAAATGGGCAACCCCCAAATGCATTAAATGGATGCACCTATATTTTTATCTAAGAAGCTAAAAAACCGGAAGGCACTATTGGATCAGGTTTCAAGTTTCAGCAAACCCATTTTCACCAGATTATCCCAAATCACCTTCAAATCACAATAGTACAAGAGAGGTTGAAGAGTGTACTTCGATAAATTTGTTGCTTGCTTCAGTACTATTAACGACCATATCGATCAAGCTCAGTGAAAGCATCCATGAACATATCAAGAAAGGCACATGCCACAGAACTGGGTAATGCATTGAAAATACTAACAAAGCACACAACATTGGAAAAATGGATGGAACAAGCAGACAGGTTTTTCTGTCTCATTTTTTTATGTATGCTTTGCTATTGCTTTCGAAAGAATACATTCCTAATTGTCAAAGCTTCAACTTTTCTAGGATATTGTATTTAAATTGACAATTGGGCAAACTGGCACACACACAAAAAGAATTTAAAAAATAAAGGATTACAACACCAGCACTTAAACTTAACATTAATAAATAATCACTGACGTCAGCTAGCATACTTGCGCGCAGTGGAATCATGTCATTTCAAATCATCCAGCCTGTTTCCGATCACCACAAATATAGCTGTAATAATTTTCACGTGTTTCTTGAAGCTTGAGAGACGTCCTCGTTTATTTCCGTTGCCAAAAACTGTCCTGCATATTTATAACATAGTTTTTTGCCGACTGAGCTAGAGGGCGTTAAAAAACAATTTTTTGAAAAGATGTTTTTGGAATGCACTCAATAAAATGGTATCTACAGCAAGGTAATGAATTGATGCAACTGCAAAAATAATGATTTATTTGTGTAGATCCATTCCTGGTGGGCAAAATGCTTGACTTTGTTGAAGCATTATTTTTCCAGGCTTTTGGCTAGCTCTAAGAACACGCATAAAATATGTGCAATCAGCCCATTTGGCAAGCTACAAATTAGATGTATTTTAGGTGCGCAAGGTGTGGCAGATCATCTTAAAAAATTCAAATTTCACTTTTTTTGAAAACACTGTATACAACAGCAAAAAACTTGCCTTGGTGTAGGACAAAAAATATGCACGATAGCTTATTTGAAAGTGCTAAATATGAGCTAATCATAGATGCATGTACAAGACAGTATTAGAATTAACTTCAAAAATGTTTTTTGAAATTATGTATTTCTTACAGCTCTTGACCTATGTAACTCATGCAGCATGATGCTTTTGCAAAGGCAATGCTCAACTAAAGCCGACTGGCCAAGGATGCAGATGGCAAACGTCGTGCTATCTTCAAAAAAATGAATTTGTCATCTGCATTCTATTGCTAACAAGACTGCATAACAGTGAATGTGGTGACTTGAGATGAACCATCCAGTATTGAAGATTTACAGTCACAAATGCTATTTTTCTATGAACTTCTGAAAATACCGAAGGCGTGTTTTACACACTTGATAAAAAGTTTATTCATATTCAGTACGTAAGTACTATTCGCGAATTACACTGATTAACGCAGTCTTAAAACGAATTCTTTTTTTCCAGCTTTCAGGAGACTACCTTGCTCCTTGAGACCCAAACCTTGTCATATGAGTTCACAAAAATGAAGAGCTTTGTAGTCAGAATTTTAAGGCTAGCCTACTGTGATCTCTCGCTTATGTTGTGGGTAACGTAGTCTTATTGCGTATTGTATACTTTTTACCCACTTCATGGCTCATCTCTGAGTCTAAACTAGAAAAGAAGAGAAAGAGCTGCTCCACTTCTCCTTCTCCCACTTGCTGTTCAGATATTTTTCAGTTTAGTTATTCATAAGCATATATACCCTTGAAGATACAAATGAACACAAGAATGTACATAAAGTGTGGCTGTTATCACTTTGCCTTCACACTACCCCATCCAAAAAAATATTTCTTTTGCTATGCTACCTGTCAACACACTCTAGCCACATTTGTTTTAGTTCACCTCTGATCAATTTTATTAACGGTTGCTTTACAGATGGTACTTAGATCGACGTCTACATTTCTATCAGTGGGCTTGGACTGATGATTGCCTTTGCAAGTGCATCATGCTGCAGAGATACGTAGGTCAAAAGCTGTAAAAAAAACAATAAATAAAGAAATATTTTTAGTGTAAAAAATATTACTCTCTAGTAACTGCACCTATGTTCAGCTAACACATAACGCTATCAAGTGAGATATCATGCATATTTTTTGCTCAAGCGCCATGGTGAATTTTGACGCTGAATACAAGGCTTTCCCTCCCCCCCCCCCCCAAAAAAGGCTTAAATCGCGATTTTTTTCTCAGACGATCTGCTATACTTTCAGCGCCTATAATATTTAAAATTTTTAGCATGTCAAACAGGCCAGCTGCACATAATCTATTTGTAATCTTTGAGCTTTCCATGTTTCCTGAAAAAGAAACTACCAAATTTGGCTACTATTCAGATTCCCTGGTGTGATGATTTGTGGGGTTTAACGTTCCGAAACCACCATTTGATTATGAGAGACGCCGTAGTGGAGGGCTCCGGAAATTTTGACCACCTGGGGTTCTTTAACGTGCACCCAAATCTGAGTACACGGGCCTACAACATTTCCGCCTCCATCGGAAATGCAGCCGCCGCAGCCGGGAATCGAACCCGCGACCTACGGGTCAGCAGCCGAGTACCTTAGCCACTAGACCACCGCGGCGGGGCAGATTTGCTTGTGTGAGAAGCCTTCGAAGAACTGATATGCATAAATAAGTCATTATTTTTACAGTTACATTGCCTCATTACCTGCCAACCAATACAACTTTATCGAGTGAATTGCCAAAAAATGATATGAAAAGATTGCTTTTTGATGCCCTATAGCTCAGTCGGCACAGAACTACAGCAATAGGCACGAAAACTTTTTTCTAGCAAAATAAACAACCAAGACGAGCTATTTGAGAAATGTGAAATTTCTTGGGCCATATTTATGATGATCTGAAGAACCCTGGTTGCTTGGCATGTCATGACCCAGTTATAACGCGCTAACTGAATGCAAATTAACAAAAAAGCGGAATGCTTTCGATGGGCTTATTTTTTTATTAGACACAGCAACAGTAATGCAATTAACAATTTGGCCAGGAAAAACATTGTGGAGAATAACTATAGTGTATTAATTATGGTTTCAATTACTTAGGTCATGGCAGGTGACAAACTAATGGTGTACTGATTGTAACACCAACCAACCTATTACAATTACCAAAATGTTGCATTGAGCTTCCTCGCGTTGGTTTTCTAGGTACAATATACTAAACATGTATGTATGGGTCAATGACCTACCTGTGCCCAGTGAAAAAACTAGTAGAGTATTCAAGAACCTTCACGTCATAAAAGATCTTATTGAGTCAGCATTTATACAGCATATGTGGTTGTTTAAGTACCCTGGCAGGCACCGCCATAGTGGTCTAGTGGCTGAGGTACTCAGCTGCTGACCCGCAGGTCGCGGGTTCGAATCCCGGCGGCGGCAGCTGCATTTACGATGGAGGCAAAAACGTTGTAGTCCCGTGTGCTAATATTTGGGTGCAGGTTAAAAAGCCCCAGGTGGTCTAAATTTCCGGAGCCCTCCACTATGGCGTCTCTCATAATCACATAGTGGTTTTGGGACGTTAAAACCCACATATCAATAAATCAATTAAATACCCTGCGACCACTCACAAGGCAAAGGTAGTGTCAATGAAAACGTTACAATTACCCACAATCAAACTTATCAGGATAGACCAGCAGAGAAGCACTTTTGTAAGAAAAAAAAAGAGCAGCAGCCAAAATATACACCACTATATTTTTTTAAATTCAAGTCAAGAAGAGCGTCAGAATGCAGCTGTTTGTATAAAAGTTGAATAATGCATGCCATGTGAACTATTCTCTGGGTGTTTTTCATGCGTATTCAACATGAGGTGCAAGAACGTAGTCTATTCCAGAAAATGCTAATTACACTTGAAAAACAAGCTTCCCATCATAGTGAAGCGCAGGGGCCATCGGTTTTTCTTCACCAGTTAGGACCGAAATGGCGCTAGTTTCAGCGATAAAAGAAAGAAAATAACACTTTAAAAAAGAGTTGATGATTGGGCTTATTCATGTTTGACATAATAACCATTGCGAGTAGCGCAAGTAGACAGGACTGACATCGGATAGGAACGGACTAGCACAGGCACTCTTGCAACGCTAAACAAAACTGAGCAAAATTGTAACATGTAGTGTCGAGGCTGTTGAGCCAAAAGAAAGATATTCTTTAACCACGCATGGTCTGTCCAATAATATTGACAATGCATGTTTCACAAGCATGTCTTATTTTCGTGGTGTCACGGACAATTATATTGACACTGGTGGAGGTGCGGGGTAATACTCTATGCACTGTTACCACGAGGAAGATCTCGGTCCCAACATTGACGCCTTAGTAGAAACAGCCAACCTTCGACGCAGTCGGCGGCAACTAGGCCTACCACCCCAGTTCAGCCCTCTTCCGGAACGCTCCAGAACCATGGCATATGCGACAACTGCAAGCCAGACTGAACAGATCGCGACTCCGCCAGCACCATGGCTTCCAGCCTCTCGAACGCCAAAGCCTTTCCATAGGGAGCCCTACGAAGACGTTGAAGACTGGCTGGACCAATCGATCGAGTCGCCGTCGCCAACGAGTGGGACGAGCACCGGAAACTGCGGTATGTCTATTTCTACCTGGAGGATTTGGCGCATATTTGGTTCGAGAATCACGAGGCCGCCTTGACAACCTGGCCGGTGTTTTGCACTCAGCTGCGGAACACGTATGGTAGCGCTGACCGGAAAGAACAAGCCGAACGCCTCCTCAATTCTCGCAATCAACGACCCGATGAAAGCGTGGCCATGTTCGTTGAGGAGATGTCTCGTCTGTTCGGTCGAGCGGATTCTGCAATGACGGAAGACAAAAAGGTGCGCATTCTGATGCGGGGTGTCAAGGAGCAGCTGTTTGCAGGACTTGTACGAAACCCACCAGCTACCCTGGCAGAATTCCTCCGTGAAGCGACGACAATGGAGTGGATGCTGAGACAGCGGTCTTCGCAGTATGACTGGTCCGACAACCTTGCATGTCTGTCAGCACCCTTGGTAACACCCGATGTCACGAGCGTGAGAGACCTTGCTGAGCTAGTCCGTAGCATTGTACGCGACAAGCTGCAAAAGCTTCACGCAGTGCCTTCGCAGCCTCAAGTTGCTTCTCTGACAGACGTCGTCCGTGAAGAGGTGCGGCAGCTGGTATGAATGACCATTAGCGCCACCTCCAACCGAAGCTCCTCTGCTAACGTATGCGGAAGCTGTACGTACTCCTGCACCGGCAGCCAGCTATTTCCCCCGACCGACTAGCATGCAGACGCCACAGCCCTTCTCGGGCGGGCCACGCTATGAAAACCAACGACCGACTTGCCTGCAGATGCCGCAGTACTTCTCGGGCCCACCACACTATGAGAATCCGCGACCCAATTTGCGGAAATCTAGCGTGTGGCGCGCTTCTGACAATCGGCCACTATGCTACCACTGTGGTGAGCCAGGTCACTTGTACCGGGAGTGCTCGTACAGACAGATGGGCCTACCTGGATTTCGGCCAGACGCTCGTCAGCCCAGGGACGGCGAACGACCCCGCGCTATCGCAGAATGCTTGGCAAGTCTACCGTCTCCGAATCTTCAGCGACGCCAATTACGCTCTCCATCTCCTCGACGCTCTACGTCCGCGAATCAATACTCCACTTTCGCCGATGTTGCGGCGGGACGATCCGCTAGGTCCCCAAGTCCACGCCGGGGAAACTAGAATCAGCGGCCTCCGGGGGTGGGACCGCTGTTAAGCTATCGTGAAAACAGCCTCCTCCGACCCTTCCACCGACCTTCGACGATTCCTTTCAGCCGACATCTCACATCGCTGACGAACCCGTTTCTGCTGACATTGCCGTTCGTGTCGACAACCATCCAGTGACTGCTCTGGTCGACACCGGCGCCGACTACTCAGTTATCAGCGCTGAACTTGTGGCTGAACTCAGGAAAGTCACGACTCCTTGGGGGCATGAACCAAACCTTCGGACAGCCGGTGGTCATCTCTTGACACCAATCGGGAGATGCACCGCAAGGCTGCAAATCTGTGAGTCTGCGTTCGTTGCTTCTTTCGTTGTGCTTCCCGAATGCTCCCGGAAAGTTATCCTTGGCATGGATTTCCTTCGTGAGCACGGCGCTGTTATAAATCTTCGATACTGCCTCGTAACGTTTGCTGTTGACTATGGCCTGAAGCCTAGAGATACCAATCCGCAGAAGACTGCGCTTCGCATTGTCGACGACACCGTCACACTTCCGCCACGCACCAGTATGTTCGTTACAGTACAGGGCGACATAGACCATGACAGAAGTGGCATCGCTGAAGCCAACCTTTCGGTGCTCTTGTCTCAGCAAATCTGTGTTGCCCGCGGCATAATTCAATTTAAACGTGGGATGACTGAGTTGTTGGTCACCAATTTTAGTGGATCATACCAACATTTGGCCAAGCGAACAACTATCGCTCATTTCGAATCCATTGACGATGAAGCGTGTACGACGATAGCCCCAATTTCTGCAGCCGTTGAAAGTGACGCCGCGGTAGCCGATGCAGTCGATGTCAATCCGAAGCTGTCATGTGCACAGAAAGCGCAAATCTGCTGTATCCTCCGCATGTTTAGCGACTGTTTCGCGTCTACATCCAAGATAAAACAAACGCCAACCGTAAAGCACCGCATTGTCACTGACCATGCTGAGCGACCCATACGTCAACACGCCTACCGAGTATCACAAAAGGAACAAGAGGCTATACGTTCTGAAGTGAAGCAGATGCTCGAAGATGGCGTAATCCAACCCTCGAACAGTCCATGGTCGTCCCCCGTCGTACTGGTAAAAAAGAAAGACGGCACTCTTCGATTTTGCGTCGATTACTGCAAACTCAACAAAGTCACAAAGAAAGACGTTTATCCGCTTCCGCGCATCGACGACTCACTAGACCGCCTCCGACGCGCCCGATACTTCTCCTCTATGGATTTACGCAGTGGATACTGGCAGATCGAAGTTGATGAACGCGACCGAGAGAAAACAGCATTCATAACGCCTGATGGTCTGTACGAATTCAAGGTGCTGCCCTTCGGTCTGTGTTCTGCCCCTGCGACATTCCAGAGAATGATGGATACAGTGCTCTCCGGTCTCAAGTGGGAAGCATGCCTTGTTTACTTAGACGACGTCGTTGTCTTCTCCCAAACGTTTGAGCAGCATTTGCAGCGACTTAGATCTGTGTTTGCTGCAATTCGCACGGCAGGCCTATCACTGAAACCAGAAAAATGTCATTTTGGTTACAACAAATTAAAGTTCCTCGGTCACCTTGTTAGCCCTGATGGTATTCGGCCGGACCCAGACAAAACATTGGTTGTCGCAGATTTTCCACCACCTACCAACAAACGTGATGTGCGTCGATTTTTAGGCCTCTGCGCATACTACAGACGCTTTGTGCAAAATTTCGCAAACATTGCCGAACCCCTCACTCGTCTGACAAAAGACGACGTTCCCTTCGTGTGGGGCCTTGAGCAAACACGCACTTTCTCCGAGCTCCAGCAGCGTCTCCAATCTAAGCCCTTACTCGGACACTACGACGAATATGCCGACACTGAATTACACACAGACGCCAGTAACATCGGCCTTGGTGCTGTCCTCGTCCAGTGGCAAGGCGGCGTCGAACGCCCTATTGCTTATGCGAGTCGGATTTTATCATCTGCGGAGGCGAATTACACAACAACTGAAAAGGAGTGCCTAGCTGTTGTCTGGGCAATAGCTAAATTCAGACCGTACCTGTATGGTCGCCCGTTCAGAGTTGTTACCGATCATCATGCGCTCTGCTGGTTGGCGAACCTTAAAGACCCTTCCGGACGTCTGGCCAGGTGGAGCTTACGCCTTCAGGAGTTCGATTTGATAGTCGTGTACAAGTCTGGCCGGAAGCATACTGACGCGGACTGCCTTTCCCGAGCTCCTCTTAAGACAGTGTCAGGTGCACATGATCACGATCTCGACGGCCGTTTTCTCTGCGCCGTTAGTGTATCCGACTTAGCCGAACAGCAGAAGAACGATTCCGAGCTTCGACAATTCATCGAATATCTCAAAGGCCGTACGCCGCATCCACCACCAGCATTCGCCCACTCGTCATCATTGTTCTGTGTCCGCAGAAATATCCTCTATAAAAGAAACTTCGACCCTTACGCGACTGCGTACCTGCTTGTTGTCCCGCCAGCGTTACGAGCCGATGTGTTGTCCGCCTGTCACGATGAGCCTTCCTCAGGCCACTTGGGATACACACGTACCTTGGCCCGGATTCGCCAACACTACTACTGGCCTAAGCTCAGTCGAGACGTGAAGCATTACGTGAAGACGTGTCACGAGTGCCAGCGCCGTAAAGCACCACATCAGCGCCCAGCCGGCTTTTTGAAGCCCATCGCTCCTCCGACACAACCGTTCCAACAAATAGGCATGGATCTACTCGGACTTTTTCCCAAGTCTCGTGACGGCAACCGCTGGATTGTAGTCGCTACTGATTACATGACGCGCTACTGCGAAACGAAGGCATTACAACGTGGCACCGCCATTGAGACTGCCCACTTTTTTATGAAAAACATCGTCCTCCGACATGGAGCACCAGCAGTTGTCATAACTGATCGTGGTACAGCTTTTACCGCCCGGATGATACAAGACGTCATGCAGCTTAGCGGCACAGTACATCGAAAAACTACTGCATACCACCCACAAAGCAATGGCCTTACAGAGCGACTAAACAAGACGATCGCCGACATGCTATCCATGTACGTTGACCAAGACCACAAAAACTGGGATGACATTCTCCCTTACGTCACGTTCGCTTACAACACCGCTGTGCAAGAAATAACTGGATTCACACCATTTCGATTGCTTCATGGCAGGGAGGTCACTACAATGCTGGATGCCATGCTTCTACCAGACAGACACCAGATTAGTGTCAAGACGAATGAATTTATCAGACTGGCAGACGCGGCTCGTAAGCTTGCAGTCGAACGAATCCATAAGCAACAATGCTTCGACTCGCTGCGGTACAACACTCGTCGTCGCGATGTCTCTTACCAACCCGGAGAACGAGTATGGTTGTGGACTCCCATTCGACAACGCGGCCGGTCGGAAAAGTTGTTACGCCGCTATTTTGGTCCCTATAGAGTTCTCCGTCGTCTTAGCGAAGTGAACTACAAGGTTCTTGACGAGCACATGGCTCGTCAATCCCGCCGGTCACAACAGCGACACGTCGTCCATGTTTCGAGGATGAAACCATTTTACCAACGCTGACTATTCGTCACACTCCCTTGAGTAGACGTACAGTGATTGTGAACACCCCCTTCTGTACTGTTTATTGTGCGTGTTTTCATCTGGCAATAATGTTATGACATCGGGACGATGTCCTTTGGGAAGGGAGGTAATGCCACTAGTACAAGTTCTGAAACTATTATTTCCACGGATGCTAGCATGCTTGTATGTGCCGCTGTTCTGAAGAGGACAAAGATGCGCGTGCAGAGAAAAACAATAGTACTTCCGTTATTCGAATCAGTTTGACGTCCTTGTGTGCCATTATCAGCAGGTTACAGTTACGTTTTAACGTGACAATATCTATTTTGCATGAACGACATGTCAAGTGCTTGGTTAGCCGAATTTGCATAGAATGGGGCACAGCAGAGTTTCAAAAGAACCGGCTTCCGAAAGAGATATCGTACTGAAAGAATTTCTTAAGTGGCTCATTACTTACTATGGGTGCTTATTCAAATGACTGTGGTGATGTAAGGTAAGGTAAAAGGCTAGTTTCGAAAACGAAAACAAGATTCTAAAAAAATCGAAGCTTGTAGCCAAAGTGCCCACCATAAAAGTTGGAAGGGTTGCCTTTCCATAACGTCGTACAATTTGGAAATAGGGTAGACGGAGGTGAATGGACTCACTCTTTCCCCAACCCCTCTTAATATTAATGCCTTAATTTGGGAGGTGAAACCCGAGTGCCTGTGAGAAGATCCATGCCAGACCTTTGTTTCGTGCAAAGTGCTCGCCATCATTAAATTCCTCCATAGTATGAAATGGACGCAAAAATGGAGAATGTCAAGAGCTCGTTTTCCAACCTTTACAAATTGTTATTCATAATAAGAAAACCAATGAAAATATAGGGGGTGTTATTTAGAGTAATTATAGTGTAGTTGTGAGAAAGGTGCACAGTGATAGGTTTGGCAGAGACAAAACCAGTCAACTTGGAACACGTCCAATGTTCCACCAACTTGTTCATTATTTCTAACATACCTAACGCAGGTGCACAAGCCCTTAAAGTTCCTCTCTTTCCGTTCATTCATAATAAAGGTTTCAATCTGTAAGACGGGATGCCGTCATGTTGTATGTAAAGGTAATTAGTTATCCTCGAACTCATAAAATATTACGTGTTTTACCATTCCAGCAGGCAGGAAAAGTGTTCCATACTCGCCGTCATGACTACTAGCAGTTTTAACACTTCCAGCACCTACGTGGGTTGTGCAGACATATATTTCTTGCAACCTACACTTCTGTGGTTCTATGGATCCTTTCCCTGAAAATTCGAGCTCACCATGGTAAACCATTTGTATATGAAAAAAGTCCTGAACAAACAAGTTTATTCAAGACGCTGCTCAGTCATTCGAAAGCCTTAGAAGTTTTGAGCATCGACACAGTTTTGCCAATGGCTTCTTCAGTACTAAAATGCGTCCTTGTAATTCTGAAAGGTTTTTAAACGACCCTTGACACCAAATTTGGAAACTTGAAATGCTTGTGTTGTCTGACAGTCCAGCATGCGGAGGCACTTATGACCAATTATTATTGAAGAGCGCTGCCTATAAAATAAGTTAATTTGGTTTTAAAGTAAGGCTGAGTGCTCATCCGAGTTGTTAGCACCAATCGACATCTCTGACTTGACGCAAAGCACGGAGGAAGGAAAGGTTGGAGAGGGCATGCCTAGCCGGTGCGCGGCGTGAAAAGTGTGGAGGAAATGACATCATGGCGGCTATATTCACTGGGCACAACGGCGGCTTTGCTATGGTTACGTGTTGCACAGTGGAGCTAATCTAGCAGTGAGCGGCCACGGCTGGCGGCGGAATGTGTGCCTCCCCAGGTCTCGTGCTGAGCCGTGGCAGACAATATCCGTGCTCTGCGCCACGTTATTGTTTACGCAGTGTTCTCCTGGGAGTTACTGTACTCTTAGCAACGTTCACAAGTCCTTTTGCCTATCAGGTGTTTTCAACTGTGCGTAGAACGAGTGCATATCCATATGTCGTGCGGCGGATGATGCGGATGAAGCAATTAGTGTTCAGCAAAATTGCGTTGGGCGCCATGACGAAGCGGAACGTCGACGACAGCGTTGCAGGTCAGTGAAGGTTGGGCAGTGCTCCTGCTTGTGACAACGGCCGACGCTGTTGAGCCCAGCAAGACGCAATGAGGACCATGTGCACATACGTAGTTTCACATTGTGTGTGTACAGTAACAACTTGCATGTGCGTATTAAAACACCTTTTCTCTTCCGCTTCGTATACTATCCCCAAGGATTGCATGTAATCTCAACGTAACAGCAACGGCGTTCAAGTGCCACTTGCACCGTGCTCGAAGTTACCACGGTCGCAGAAGGCTGACGCCGGTGAGTTTCGCGTGGAACACGGACACAGTGGCTGGACACTGCGTCAGCCGCGTTGCGGAATGCAACCGTAGAAGGCCCACGACCGATCATGTTGTCTGTACAGTTGCTGAATGAATGACGTGAAAACACTTATCGTTGTCAGTGCATCTAGCGCGCATTTTCTGGTACTTGCTACGTTGTCGGTGCGCTACTACTAGCTGTTAATACTGGGACGAAATGATTTCGCCGAAGCTGTTGCGCTGGCCCAGAGTGTTGAGCCCCGTTCCATTAGTTTCAGATCGTCACGACATGCGCGCTGCGCAGCTCACGTGCTTTCCGAGCCGGAGAGACAGTCGTGCCTTCTTCTTTACATTCGGATGTAAACAAGAGAGGAGAATCCGCTCAGTCTAATTGCCGACTTCCGGCTTCATCGAGGCTTCACAACGAGTGGCGTCAGGGCCTCTCCTACCTCTCCTTCCTCCGTGATGCAAATAGAGATCGCGCGTGACGTTTTATGAGTAAGGGGAGTATTGTCAACAAAAGAGAACATTTGTGGGGTTCGCACCAAACCCCAACTGGCCCCCGGTGGGGAGTGCCACCTGACCTTTTCTCCCTCTCATTCTGTTGCCGGGCTGCTCTCACAGTGGTTTGGATTGCTTACGGCAGTAGTTGTCTTCTTTCTATCTCAGGAGAATATGATCAAAGGCCTGACATTGTTTATTCGTTTTTAATCACCCGCAGGACTCCCAATTTTTGAAACTGCATGCGCCAAAGCATCGGTCTCTTGACCTATGTTTCAGCGCATGTAGTCTCAGGCAATTTCATGCTCTGTGGTGCTTGTCTCTTGGAATACTTAGGCGAGCGTTTTTAATCAACACAATATTGTAATTCATGTACTAGTATTGATTATACAACGCTTTAGAGCAGTTATGTTTCAATGTCAGTATTACCACAAGAAAAGCTAAATATAAAAAAGTCGCAAACAAATCTATTCCTGTACTGATTCTTTAAAGGGTATGCGCATAAGCTTCTCTGACGCACGGTGGTGTGCATTGCAGGTAGATTTCACTTTGGGGAACAGGAAACAGTCTGCTGGTGCTAAGTAAGTGCAGTAAGAAAATCGGGTAATCGTTGAGACTTCATTTAGGTCAGGTGGTCATGTACTGGGAGGCTAACTCAAATGTTCATGTTCAGTCATGTTGCTGTTCAATCGGTTGCTGCATTAGGCATTAGCACAGACCCTCACCACGAGCCACTAAAACTTTATCTAGCCTGACAAAATACTGAGATGACTGACATTTCGCACGTCAGGGAGGTTACATCTGCCACCGCAGAGCGTGCGCGTTGCAAGTGTCCCTGCAATGTGATCATGCCAGAAAAAAGTTGTTTCCTATACTTTTTATACAGATATACGCACTCTGTCTATATATATATTCATAATTGTCTGTCACAAAGCACATTCTTTTTGTGGAGAAATCTTGAGCGCAAGCCAGGAAGACCCCGAAAGGATAAAAAGACCAGCACTGGCCCTAACAACTTTGTTCTTTTTGCAACATGTACAGTCACCCACCGTTTCCTCCGACGCTCAAAATTCCAACATGCCCATTCATTCGAAGATCACTGTGGCACCGCCACTTATCCCATTGAAACGTTACAAACTCAGGACCGAGAATTTGGATGCCTCATGGTGCACCATTCAGATATTCCGCACTCCGGCTGGCTGATCGAATGCAGCATCGAATGCCATGACCAGCTTCCGGCATTGTTTTTACAATAAATATTGTTACGGGGAATAAAGTATACACAATGAATATACTGGCGAGAAAATGCGTACAACGCTGCTGCAGTCTGAGCACGTTCCCCACAGCACTTCGTCGTCATCATCATCAGGCATATACTTAGCCCATGACATTACCCGCCGGCGGCAGAAGCACCGGCACGGTGCAATAATTCTCGGGGCGTGAGTAGTATGCTTTAAGCCGTGAGACGTGCACTACATCGGTCGGGACTGAAGCTGGTACTGACGTGGTATGGAGTGGAGCTATCTCATAGGTCACGCTGGTGACCTTGCTTATGACGCGGTAGGGGCCAGCGTAACGGGACATCAGTTTTTCGCAGAGACCAACACGACGCGATGGTAACCACAGCAAGACGAGCGACTCCGGAGGGTACTGTATGTCGCGGTGCCGGCGATCGCAAGCACTCTTTTGGTTAAGCTGCGAGGCACATAACCCATCCCGGGCGACTTGGCGGGCGATGTCAGCTCGGGCCAGGGCATCTTGAGCATAAGCAGTCGATGAGGAGGCGTCAGATTGGAGCATGGTGTCCATGGGCAAAGGCGGGTCATAACCAAACAGTAGGTGTAAAGGTGAAAATCCAGCTGTATCGTGACGAAAGGTAACGAAAAGTAAGTGGATGTCCCAATCTTTGTGGTCCTTGGAGGTGTACATCGCTAACATATTCGTTAGGGTACGGATGAGGCGTTCCGTGAGGCCGTTGGTTTGTGGGTGGTACGCTGAAGTGAACTTGTGGTGGGTAGGGCAGGATCGCAGGAGCTCGTCCACTACTTTAGATAGAAAACAGCGGCCGCGGTCGGTGATCAACTGACGAGGAGCACCATGATGCAGAATGATGTCATGAAGAAGGAAATGGGCTACATCCGTAGCGCAGCTGGTGGGGAAGGTGCGTGTAACGGCATACCTTGTTGCGTAGTCGGTAGCAATAGCAATCCACTTATTACCGGTGGCTGACACAGGAAAAGGTCCTGAAAGATCGAGGCCAACTCGGAAAAATGGCTTATCTGGTACTTCAATGGGCTCAAGGGTACCAGCAGGTTCCATAGCAGGTGTCTTGCTGCGCTGGCAGAGGTCGCATGCCGCAACGTACTGTCTCACAAAACGGTAGAGGCCAGGCCAAAAGAATCGGCGGCGAACGCGGTCATACGTGCGTGACACCCCTAGGTGTCCACCGGTGAGGGCATCATGTAGCTGGGCCAAAACGTCTGAGCGAAGATGCGCAGGAACAGCGAGTAAAAGCTCAGCACCATCTGGGCGGGCGTTGTTGCGGTGCAAGATGTCATTGTGAAGAACGAACAGTTGTAAGGAGTGGTCATGGTGGGGGGAGTGGAGACCATTGATAATAGCACGCAAAGAGGGGTCGAGGCGTTGTTCAGCAGCTATGTCGGTGAAGTCGGTAATTGAAAGAACGAGGACCTCTTGTCCATCTTCCATCATGTCAGAGGGATCGACTGGGTAACGGGACAAGCAGTCGGCATCCTTGTGAAGTTGTCCGGATTTATAGGATACGGAAAAAGTGTACTCTTGTAAGCGCAGCGCCCAGCGACCAAGGCGTCCCGTAGGGTCCTTGAGTGAGGAGAGCCAGCAAAGCGCATGGTGGTCCGTAATAACTGAGAATGGTCGGCCATAGAGGTACGGTCGGAATTTCGCAATTGCACAGACGAGAGCTAAGCACTCGCGTTCTGTGATCGAATAATTTTGTTGCGAGCGCGACAACAGCCGGCTTGCGTACGCGACGACGCGGTGCATTCCTTGTTGCCGCTGCGCAAGCACTGCGCCTATGCCGTGGCCACTTGCGTCAGTACGAAGCTCCGTGGCGGCAGATGGGTCGAAATGTGCTAGGACTGGTGAATTGGTGAGAATCTCAACGAGCGACGAGAAGGCGTTTGCTTGCTGTTGGCCTTAGGTGAATGCGACATCCGTTTTGAGGAGGCCGGTTAGAGGACGGGCTACTTCAACAAATTTCTCGACAAAACGACGGAAATAGGAGCACAGTCCCAGAAAAATTCAGACGTCCTTGGCTGAGCGGAGTGTGGGGAAGTCGCGAACAGCTCGGACTTTCGCAGGGTCTGGTTGAACGCCCGCAGCGTCCACAAGATGGCCGAGTACGCAGATTTGGCGTTGCCCAAAGCGACATTTGGACGAGTTAAGTTGCCGTGTGCTTGCTTCTTATCTGGAGATCTTTGACTTCAGCGACCGTAATTTGGGCCAGACATCCATGGTAACCCATCGCATCGACACCGGTGACTCTCGACCCATTCGCCAACGGCCCTACCATGTGTCAGCCCCGGAGCGTGCTATTGTACAGCGACAAGTCGATAAAATGCTTCATAAGGGCATAATCGAACCCTCATCTAGTCCCTGGTCCTAACCCGTTGTACTTGTTAAAAAGAAGGACAACAGCTGGAGATTCTGTGTTGATTACCGCCATCTCAACCATATTACCAAAAAAGATGTCTACCCTGCACCTCCACCAATGATGTTACGGGGAATAAAGTATGCACATTAAATATACTGGCGAGCAAATGCGTACAACGCTGCTGCAGTCCGAGCACGTTCCCCACAGCACTTTGTCGTCGTCATCCTCAGGCATCTACTTAGCCCGTGACAATATGTTGCCAGCACTAGAAGGTTGCAGTGAGTAAGGCTGGAGATATTGTCAGGGTAAAAGTCATTGCAGTAATTACAATTGTCCATTTCAAAGGCTATGCGTTTTTGGGCTGCACGTAAAGGCCGCTTTTGGCCGGGTATTCATTGAATGAGTACCGCAACATAACTGCAAGGCAAGCCATACTCAGAATCAGCTTGTTTATCCCTCAAAGTGGCCACACGTACGTAGAAAACAAAGAAACCCGAGTGGTGCAGCATTAACTAGCTTTATGCAACTTAGTTACTTTAGGCATTTGAGAGTTTGCTTGACAATTATTTCTGTGGTCAAGTGTGTTTGGTGTCTTGCTCTCTTGTTTCTCGCAAGGCCTGCTAAAAAGGCTGCAACGCTACCAATTACATTCGTGTCGTTGGAACAAGACAATTCAGAATATACAAGACACAGATGGCGGTGAAAGAGGCTGTAATAACTTGCAAGACCAAAGTAGGGAGACATCAGTATGATGCTGCTTAGGAGTTTGAGTCGGGCGACGATGGGTGAACAGTGACTTATGATGACTCCCCTAAAGTGCCGCCCTCGCTAAAGCAATGCAGATTTAGCACATACCTTAACAGTGCTATGACCTTCAGGGTTGGCCAAACACTAGCTAAAAGCCAGGCACACTTTGTTGCCTGTAATTGTGCTTGTGTACAGACGTGCACTACTTTTACTGGTCACTGGGCCAATAAAGTTGCTCTCTTTCTGGTGAGTCTTTTCTTTCGGCCTCTCCTTTATTCGAAATTTGCAACAGTTCTTGCCTAATGAGAATACACAGTCGGGAACTTGTCATTGCTACATAACATTGCATATGCAGCAAAACATATTACATACCAACACACAGTGCCAACACACATACCAACACACAATGAAGGGAACGCACGAATTGAAAATAAAGAGGTTTACAATAAATATAGAAGTATCATTGATACAAAGCTTACATTTCCTCGATTTGGGGAGCATAAGTGCAAGCAGCGTATTTACATATTTACCATTGCTTCTGCCAAAAATCAGTGTGTCACAAAACCATCAGGCACAGCTGTAGAAGTATAGTTGATATGAGCACTGTGATGTCCTCCTTTTGCAATATCATTTACGCATTGTGAATATTCCTTAAGTTTCTCAATTATTCAATGCCAAGTTTGTCCAATGCAGGTCTTGCTACTAGAATGAGGTATGGTGTGTATCAAAGTTGCTGTGCGGGATATAGCAGACTCAATCTTGACTAGCGCCTGCTACCCTCCCCTCTCCCCCTATATACAGAAGCACTGCTTAGCAAACTTGTTTAATACAGAGAAGCCATAGAGATATCGTCGGTGGTAACCAGTCTCTTGGATTGACGTTTGACAGCATGAAAGTAAGGCGCCTCAACTGGCCAGATAGCGCACCGTCACGCATCACCCTCTCGGTTTTTTAAAATAACGGCTTCGGTAACGGTCGTTAGGAGCAGCATTATAGCTTGCAGCCAAAACATGTCGTAACGCCCGACTGTTGAAGCTCTACTGCATTTCACACTGCATAAGCTTTTGATCTTTTGATTTTTACTGTCTGATCGTACCGGCTTAAAGCCGGTACGCACCGATGATCTCCCCAGAGAAGGATTGGCCACCCTGGTGCAGTATCTGGCCACCCCCTCACGTAGGCATTCGTCAATTAACTCACGGCCCTCAATCCCCACCAGCTGCGGAGCAACTGACCACGGCGGCGGTCAGATCTGCAAAGCAGCAGAGGGTGCTAGGAATCTCTGGATACGGACAGGCCACCATTGGAACTTGAACTTAGCAACGTTTAACGTGAGAACGTTATCTAATGAGGGAAGTCTAGCTGTATTATTCGAGGAGCTAGAAGGCCTTAAATGGGATATAATAGGGCTGAGTGAGGTTAGGAGGACAGATGAGGCCTATACTGTGCTACAGAATGGGCACGTCATTTGCTATCGGGGCTTGGCAGACAGAAGAGAACTGGGAGTAGGGTTCCTAATTCACAGAAACATAGCTGGCAACATAGAGGATTACTATAGCATTAATGAAAGGGTGGTAGGCATTGTAATTAAACTGAATAAAAGATACAAAATGAAGGTAGTACAGGCTTACGCGCCTACATCGAGCCATGATGACGCTTCAGTTGAAAGCTTCTATGAAGACGTGGAATCGGCAATGAGTAAGGTGAAAACACAGTATACTATAGTAATGGGCGACTTTAATGCAAAGGTAGGGAAGAAGCAGGCTGGAGACCAGGCAGTAGGAGATTATGGCATCGGCACTAGAAACGCCAGAGAAGAGCTACTAGTAGAATTCGCAGAACGCAATAATCTGCGTATTTTGAATACCTTCTACCGAAAACGAGAAAACCGCAAATGGACATGGAGGAGCCCTAATGGCGTAAATAAGAACGAAATAGACTTTATTATGACTGCACACCCAGGAGTCGTGCAGGATGTGGAAGTGGTTGGCAAGGTAAGATGCAGTGACCATAGAATGGTACGGGCTCGAATCCGCCTAGACTTGAAGAAGGAACGACAGAAACTGATACGCAAGAAGCCAATCAATGAGCTAGCACTGAGAGGGAAAGTACAGGAATTCAGAGTGTCACTGCAGAACAGGTACTCTGCTCTTAGCGAGGAAACCAACCTTAGCGTAGATACAATGAATGATAATCTGACGAGTATCATCACGGAGTGTGCAGTGGAAGTTGGAGGCAGGGTAGCTAGACAGGACACCGGCAAGCTTTCCCAGGAAACGAAGAACATAATTAAGAAGCGTCAAATCATGAAAGTGTCAAGTACAACAGACAAAATAGAACTGGCAGAGCTTTCGAAGCTGATTAATAGACGTAAAGTATGCGATGTAAGAAGGTATAACGTGGAGAGAATTGAGCACGCTCTGAAAAACGGAGGAAGCGTCAAAGCAGTGAAGAGGAAACTTGGGATAGGCAAAAGGCGGATGTATGCACTAAGGGACAAAGAAGGGAAATTAACTACCAATATGGATAGGATAGTTAAAATAGCGGAGGAGTTTTACAGAGATCTGTACAGTAGCCGAGACAACCACGACCTTAATACTATAAGAACTAGCAGTAACCCAGACGACACCCCACCGGTAATGATAGAAGAAGTCAGAAAAGCTTTGGAGAGCATGCACAGAGGCAAAGCTGCTGGTGAGGATCAAGTAACATCAGATCTGCTGAAAGATGGAGGACAGATTGTGTTAGAAAAACTAGCCACTCTATTTACGAGGTGTCTCCTAACGGGAAAAGTACCAGAGTCTTGGAAGAACGCTAACATCATCTTAATACATAAGAAAGGAGATGACAAGGACTTGAAGAATTACAGGCCGATCAGCTTGCTCTCTGTAGTATACAAGCTATTTACAAAGGTAATTGCTAGTAGAGTAAAGAAAACATTAGAATTCAATCAACCAAAGGAACAAGCAGGATTTAGAACAGGCTACTCAACAATTGACCACATTCATACTATCAATCAGGTAATAGAGAAATGCTCAGAGTATAACCAACCACTATACATAGCCTTCATAGATTACGAGAAGGCGTTTGATTCAGTAGAAATATCAACCGTCATGCAGACACTGCGGAATCAGGGCGTAGTTGAAATATATATAAACATTCTGGAAGAAATCTACAGGGGATCAACTGCTACCATAGTGCTTCATAAAAAAAGCAACAGAATACCAATAAAGAAGGGTGTAAGGCAGGGGGACACAATCTCCCCAATGCTATTCACTGCGTGCTTACAGGACGTTTTCAGAAGCCTAGAATGGGAACAGTTAGGGATAAGAGTTAATGGAGAGTACCTCAGTAACCTGCGCTTCGCCGATGACATTGCATTGCTGAGTAACTCAGGGGACGAATTGCAACTCATGATTACGGAGTTAGACAAGGAGAGCAGAAAGGTGGGTCTTAAAATTAATCTGCAGAAAACGAAAGTAATGTACAACAACCTCGGAAAGGAGCAGCGCTTTACGATAGGTAATAGTGCACTTGAAGTTGTAAAAGACTATGTCTACTTAGGGCAGGTAATAACTGCAGAGCCTAACCACGAGATTGAAGTAACTAGAAGAATAAGAATGGGGTGGAGCACATTCGGCAGGCACTCTCAAATTATGACAAGTAGATTGCCACTGTCCCTCAAGAGGAAGGTATATAACAGCTGTATCTTGCCGGTACTTAGCTACGGGGCTGAAACCTGGAGACTCACAAAGAGGGTTCAACTTAAATTGAGGACGACGCAGCGAGCAATGGAAAGAAAAATGGTAGGTGTAACCTTAAGAGACAAGAAGAGAGCAGAGTGGATTAGGGGACAAACGGGAGTTAAGGATATCATAGCTGCAATAAAGAAGAGGAAATGGACATGGGCCGGGCATGTAGCACATAGACAGGATAACCGCTGGTCATTAAGGGTCACCAACTGGATTCCCAGAGAAGGGAAGCGGGGTAGGGGGAGACAGAAGGTTAGGTGGGCAGATGAGATTAAGAAGTTTGCGGGTATGAATTGGCAACAGCAAGCACAGGACCGGGTTAACTGGCGGAACATGGGAGAGGCCTTTGTCCTGCAGTGGACGTAGACAGGCTGATGATGATGATGATGATGAAGCTTTTGATTGCATATTTTATACTTAACGATACAATTTCTCTTTTAATACCTGTCCAATGTGCTAGCTTAAATCACACAAGCTTTTGGCATAGGTCGACTTCTGGCCTTGGTGTTGTTCAGTGCAGATATAATAAAATAAAACGGAAGAAGGGGAAGGGGAGCACATTGAACTCGGCACACACACAAGTACACGTGCCTGTGTGTGTCCCCCTTCGTCTTGCCTTATAGTGATAAGTATGAACTAAACATCAGTAAAGCAGAAAGCCATGTCTGTGTCACTTTGGCCAGCCCAATGGAAATTTGTGAGAAAAGGAATAGTGTGATGTATACAATCTGCTTTCAAAGTTCATGTGAGCAAAAGATGCAGAGTTTTGGCATTTAGGTAGTACACCACATTTCAGCTGCAAGCAGCAATATGCTATATACAGATGTTCCTTAAACCTTGATTAAAAATGGAAAAACCAGTATGTTGGTGACATGTAAACGAGAACCATTCAGGTCACGTGAAGTGCTTTGACATTATCAGGTGGCACATGAGCTCTCAAGAGTACCTAGAAAGCGCAATATTCCCATTAACGCTTTTTTACCATGAACTGGCTTGCTCAGGTGTGGTGTCTTACAGGCGGTGGTAACAGGCATGGATGACAAATCAAGCAACGTGTCTCCTATGTTCCATGAAGTAATTGTGAAGTAAATGTCATAATGCTGTCCTGTGGCAGGACATCAAGTGGGCACAGCATCAATAAAAGACGTAGGGAAGAATGCAGAGAAAATAAATAGAATTTAAAAAGTCACACTTTTTTGCTCACCCTAATAACTGCTGCAGCTGTGCACTGCAGTTTTGGAATCATGGATTTCACTCCTTATTTCTGCTGCAAAAATATGCAGCTCGGCACTTCAGGAAGAGGAATTTTTTGCATTCGAAGATGAATTGGGGACATCTCTTGGTAGTACAGCAGTACAGAAAATGAAAACGTAAACATGAACTTGTGTGCAGCTATTCATCTCGAGTCCCTGCTGGGCTATTTGACACTATAGATCCGTATTAACTACACTGATCACAATGCTGTCGTGGCACAAGCTTTTGTGTTTTGAAGTTTTTTACAGCACAAAGCAATTAAAAAGGCGCTTGAAAGCTCCACGTGCAGATTATCTACTCTGTTCCTAATGCACTGCTAAGAAATTTTTAACTTCAAGAAATCTTTTTAAGGCAGCAACTTTACAGCAGCAAAAGTAACTCCTGTTCACTTTCTTTGACAGCCGTTAACAAAACAGCAGGTTGCCCTTTGTATGCCTCATTTACACTGCATCGCCCTAACATATTCACTCTATCATATGCATAGTTCCTTGACAAAACCCGAGTTCCATTTTGTTTTGCCCAAACTTCTAGGTATATTTCGCCTAGAAGAGCGAAGACTTTGAAGGGACAAAGACTACTTAGTAGATCTTCAACTTGCAACCTAGGTTATTTTGAAAAGTATCTCAGTTCGAAATGAAATGTGCAGGCACAGTCACACCTGATTTTCTCTGAACCAACAACAAATATCTGCGTAAAAACATGTAAAAGTCAACGATACCAATGATGGGGCATGCTTAATGACATTTAGGATTAAACTTAATTCAAAGTAGTTTATTATCTTCATTGACAGATGCACCGATGATGCACTAATGAATGAATCGGCGGCAATTTTAATATTTTCCGCCTGTAAGATTTTGCGCTCACACATGCCCTTAGCCCTTCCCTTGACATTCGCCTTTTTGAAGAGTGCATTGCAGCCACATGTACTGCAATGCGCAGGAAGGTGCACCCCATTGCTCAGAGTATTCATCATAGTTACGTACCCTCCGAGTTCATCGCTATGGCATCGGTCTGTGTGGCTGATGTAAGCTTTGCCTCAGCTGACTAGTATCTTATATACCACTTACGTAGCACAGGGGTCAAATGGCTTCTTGTGTTTCTTAGAAAGATTTCTTTCTCTGTTCCGTCACGTGCAGAAGTGCATAAATCGAAAATCTTTGATGGTGGTGAGAAGACGAGGGTATGCTTTGAACAATCTCTTAAGGTTGTGTGAAATCATGTGAATCTAAGGAATTACAACAAACTTGTTGGACCTCTGTCATGTTGACACGCTCAATGAAGTCACAATCTGCTTGAGAGTGAAGAATGTTATGGCAGCGAGCAATGTGGAAGAAAAACCCGAAGTCAGAAGGTGCAAATCTGGCAGTCAAAGCTAAGGCTATCCTTATGATAGCATGACTTGGTCAGTCGTGTTGAGGCTGGAACTACCGTCATCATTATTAAAGTTTTCGGCCTTTGTGAACGGGACGAAAATATTTCGATGCATTCCAAGCAAGGGTGTGCCGTCAAGACAGGTTGATTTCCTCTCGGCGAAACCTGAACGAGGAGTTCGGGACTGGTTCGGGCAAAGAAAACGCACGAGCCAAGAGAGAGGCCATTGTGAGCTCGACTCAAGAAAAGCCATTGTGTTTGCTGGGAGCAAGGCTTTCGAGGCAGACAAGGAGGCAGCAGGGCCATTTTCGAGGTCACCGAGGATCTGGAAATCTCGGGATCAGCAGGGTATTTGCAGCTCAGGCTAAAAGCTAAAACCAAACTGGTTGTGGCTGCATCTTGTGAGGAGAAGTGGAGCCACAGATATGCGCAGCTAAGCCACAGCTTCTAGCAAACAACCAGGAATGGAATGTGGGGTTGAAGGCAAGGAAAAGGCACTATCTGCTGTAGCCCTTGCCCGAGCCCCCCCTCGAAGATGAGGGATTAGTCGACCATTCCACCTTCCTCCTTTCTCCATAGCATTGGCTGAATGGGGTGGCATATTTTGACAATATGCTGGCACACCTCTACATTGTCCTACCCAAACACAGTCAGGCAAGTTTGACACGTGTACTGGCAGCCGGTTTTTTGAACCTCACCCAACTGCCAGAAGTCTTGGAAACCAATCTCATCTAAGCTCATCGGACGTGCGCGAAACTCGGTGACGTGCGCGAAACTTGGTGACGTGTGCGAACCGTCGGTGTAGTGCGTTTGTGACCCTATTTGGGCATCGTGTAGACTGTGCCCTCTCCACAAGCATTGTGTGGTGTTTTCCCCTCCTTCAAGGGTGGAGAACCTAGACCATGGAGCCCCGTATTGGCTAAAGCCGCGGGCGATACGCCCAAAGTTGGCAACGAGGCGCTATATAAGCGGAAGACTTTGGAAAATTTGAAATTCTACAGTTCAACAGCTCTTCTGTACAGCTCTGATCACTTGATCACCTCCTTTGTCATTCTCAGTTACTAAATATGTAAATAAATTGTTGTTGTTTTTACGAGCGCTTCAACTTACTTGTTCGACGATGGGTCCTAGAACGGGACCCACTACCAAACTGAGACCCGCAGGACCCGGAGTCGCAACAAGGCATGAAGAAGCGATCCCACCAGTATAGTATGAGAAGAGTCGTATGGGAGGATAGCTTTTTTTGACCGTGGCTAATACTCCCAGTAAATGTGGCCGTCATAATTTAAAAACAACGCTAAATAAAAACTTCATCGTATTGTTGGTTGAACACTGCTTTTAGAGTTCACCCTCATTATCCTTTAAAATGGACCTTTCTGACAACGATGCAATCCAAAAAAACATGTGACGACCACATTTTTTTAGAGTAAAACCACGGTCACAAAAAGCTATTTTCCCAATAGACTTTTTTATACTATACTGGTGAGAAGGCGCATTTCTTCTTCGAGCCTCAACTCGGCTCTGATCAAGTCATGCTATCTTAAGGTCAACTTCAGCTTTGACCATCCGAATTTGTGCCTTCAAACTTCGGGTTTTTTCCCAATTTGCTTCTTCCCATAGCATCCTCCCTTGTGAAGCAGATTGCGGATTCACCCAGCGTGCCAACCCGAGAGAAGTTTAACAAGTTGAACAAGTTATTTGCTATTCCCTACAATAACACGATTTCACGCAAGTTCAAGAGGATAGCTTCTACGCAGAGCATTGACCTCGTTCTCACGGCATTCTCAAAGCTTTTTCGTTTGTGCACTTCTTGCAGGTGAAAGTACAGAGAAAGAAGTATGTCAAAAAGGCATAAAAAGCCATTTGTCTGACGTGCTACAGAAGTGGTGTAAAAGATGCCATTCAGCTATAGTAAAGCATACATCGCCCAAACAGGCCATTGTCCTAAAAATCAACTCTGAGAGCACGCAACTACGATGAATGCTTGGAATAATGGGGTGCACTTTCTAGCGCATTGCAGTACATTTGGCTGCAATGCACTTTTCGAGAAGGCGAATGTCAAGAGCTGGGCTGAGGACAAGTGTGAGCGCAAAATACTACCGGCGGCAAAGATTAATATTGCCGCAGATGCACGCAATAGGGCATCATCGGTGCATCGGACAATGAAGGAAATGAATTTTCTTGAATGCAGGTAAATCGAAAAACTGATTAAGCATGCCAATTTTATGGAATATTACATTGTTAACACATTTTTTACCCAGATATTTGCTGTTGGTTCAGGGAAAATCAGGTGTGACTGTGCCTGCGCATTTGTTTTTGCACCGATATTCCTTTCAAAATACACTCGGTTGCAAGTTGAGTGTCTTCTAACTGGTATTCTAACTGGCCTCGCTCCTCAAGGCCAAATGTAAACTAACTAGCCAAACAATTCACTATTTTGAAGCATACTTCCACATATAATGGGCGCGGTGGCCACGTGTACACTTTAATTTAAGAATCACGGCGCTTCCCAGTAAGAGTCACACCATAATATTTTTTGCTGATGTGACTGCACAGTTACTTGCAGTGTGCTAATGTTTTTCTGGTGGTTTTATCAAAACTACTGCATGTATTTAGCCTTCGTTTATCTCTGCTCGGCACATGTTTTGTTGATGAGCATAGCTAGCATGAGTACCTGTTGTCACAGCAATTTTCTGTTACTTGGGCCTTGCGAAAGCTATACCAGTTCCGTTTCTGGGCCTATTCACTTTGAACTTTTTGAATCAGTGCCTTGGGGGAGATGGGGGCAAAACATTTTTGTTAATGTTTTTTTTCGCTGCATTTAGACGCTTCTCCAGATTTCCTACTTTTAATTCAGCAGTTTGTAAAGTGGTCTATCTCTTGTAAAAAGCAGATGATTTCAAACGTGAGTTGAATTCAAGATACCATGCTGTCATGCAGAGCAAACACCCGAACAGTTACATTTTGGGTTGGGTCTTTCAAATCTACTACAAATCTTCGTCACTTGCATTGTTAAGCTGAAATTTATGAGTAAATTTACACCTTTCCACAATTACAGACATTTTCGAGCAGCAGTAAATGTGAACTAGTTCTCTTTCTTTCTCGAACAGCTTTTCTCCTGGCCATGACAGGACCGAATTCTTGTGAATTTCATATGTTTCAGTGCCATTTATTGGTAAAAATAGGCACAACTTCTTCTATTCAGTTATGTAATTTACCCTGAAGCTCCAAACGCTCAACATAGAATGGAAAGCTCTCAACTTCCGAGCCCGATTCATGTGATCTGCAGACAGAAGCTTGACTTGGCCACAGAAACAAAAAAGATACTTGCCGAACTTTCGGATTCCTAGCTGGCTTTTTGGTTATGACATATGTGAGGTGCGTATGAAGCCACCACATCCTTGTGGGTATTGTCCCCCGGGCTCTGCGACAAAGGTCCCACCCTGATTGCCAGATTAATTTTTGCACACCAGTAGCTACGGCTCTGCTGTGAAAAGTCAAACAATTTATTGACCATAAATGTTTCTTCTTCTATAGGCAATATTGTGACACACATTGTATTATGTGCAGCTATCAACGTCCCTATATTGCTTGGCAACAAAAGTTTGCACCACGACGCTAACATCCCTTTCACTTTGCCTATAGTTTTTTACTATTCCTCCATTGATTATTCTTGCTAACTTTGATTCACTTATCCTTTATTAAGCGAATAGGTTAGTTCATTCGGTGGATTTTCATTAGGTTTCTTTCACACACACATTGACACATATGTATGTGAGACTCGGGTATCGAAAATCTGATTCGTAGTTGCAAGGCTGCGTGAAGTATTCAATGGCTTTTGGGAGGCGGACATACAGTATCCATATAGCAGGCCCATTAGGTGTCAACAACTACTTTTACATCCACTTTTAGCAAAATCTGGTTCAGATATTTTCTTTCACCATACAGATATTTTGTAAGAATTTAATTGAAGCTATGTCTTGAGGGAGCAGACAAATTCGGAATTCCACTGATAAAAATGTCAAAATTAGAGTTTTTTTCAAAATATGAAATAGTTTGACTACAATAATTGCCATGCATTGCAAAGTGGCATAAAGCTACCATAGGTACTCAAAATAAGTGCACAACACTTTAATCATATCAATGAATTTTTGGATTTATATATTTTTTAAAAGGCGTGCAGTCCTAAATGTCTTAATGCTATTGAGTCCTATTCAAAATGGACTCAAACTAGGCCCACCTCTCAGCTGAACACTTGTTGCTAAGTCCCGAAGCTCTTGAAAGAAGAATGCCGAATAGCAGTTGAAGCAATAAATTGAATCCTATCAAGATTCATGGTTATTGAAACAACACAGAAAAGATATGTATTGATCAAATCCTAGCATAATCGAAGTGCAACAAACTTGAGAACGTCTAGCCGGAGGTAGCAGCACAGCAGGTACAACGGCAGAGAATAATTTACCAAATATCCTGCTAATTCCCCAACTGCTACAGTGAATTAAACTTGCCTGTGAGCTCTATACAGTGCCGACAAAACTTATTTCAAGAAGAAGAGCCATGAGCAAGCCAATCAAAACCCTTGCAATGTTGACTTTGCAGCTGAATGCCTTTCAATCGTGCAATACTATCTTTAGCCTAGGGCACTGCCACAATAATACAGGGACAGAGGAAACATTGTGCAGTATAGCTTGGCGAGATTTGCACTGAGTTTTTGAATCCTAGTGCTCACCCCTATATGCATGAGCTGGTCTCAAGATTTCATTTGCGTACTTTGTCGTCTCACAGAAAAATGGACTAACTTACACAGAAATCCTGCTGAGTTCCCACAGTTTTCTTATGACTGCATGCTGCACGAATAAAAAAGCAGCCCCGACAACACATGATGGCCGCAGCTTGATAGATATGAAAAGAAATATCAGTAGGCACATGACAACTAATACTTACTTTACCACAAAAGGGAACAGTCATATGTCAAGTAATATCTGGCTTTGTGACTGCATCTTCTTTCTGAAAGGTGCCAGAGTTCAGCGTCAATTATATTTTGTTGCAGGAATTCAGTTGCTTGCCAGCTAGTAATAAGTTATAGTGACTTTGAAAACACAACAAAAATAATGAATTGTGACTGTAACAAACACAGAACATGCAGCATTCAGCTGCAAGTGCTTATCGCACTGCTTAGGCTGCCATGATGAGCTCACAAGTTTATAAAGACGTTATTGAATGCAGCACCAGCCTGGTACAGCTTGCAACGTGTCTCAAACGTACATGCGTAAGCAAAAGTGTACAGACCACGGTGTTGCGTGGCAGGACGCATCGACGTGCCATTTATGCACACTACCTGCTGCAGTGTGCATGCCTTTCCAGTCGTAATCAGGTGGCCTTGCAAAGCACTTTGTTTGACGGAGTTACGGTGCTCATAACCAAAACAAAAACTGAGTGTTTCTTTCCTTTGCTGCATCAAATCTATGCCGCTATTTCACGCAGCAGCTTAGGTAGCGCCAATTGAAGTGCTGGGCGCTTAGCTTTTTTTTCACCAGTTGGCCTAACTAAGCATAGCTAGCGTCACAAAACCAAATGAAGCGATGAATAGAAGAAATTAAATTTCTTCCGCAGAGCTTGCCGTTGTCACCTTTATCTAAGTTTAACTTGCATTGTTGCGCCAAACTGTAGCAAAAACTACTCAAGCATAGTGTAGCATTATATATAACCTGTAAAAGCCAAGCTTAAGCAGAATAAACTGAGCTGATTTCAATTAGACAATGCCGCTTGCTGTTTTCATGTTAATCCATGTAATACTTACATGTGACAAAGTGAGTCAAGTTAAAAATATCCAAATCAAATTAGGCACAATTGATACTGGTATCGCTTCATTTAACCGAGCATAATTCGCCCCGATAAGGCAAACCCTATCGTGGTCGAATAATTCAAGTTGAGTTCCCCATGAGCCAGAGAAGAAATGGCCAGGAAAAGGCTGACTACTCTTTACTGACTGGATACTAAATAAGCTTATTTAGGACCCACATGTGTTAACTGTTGAGACAAATGGTTCACATGTGTTGGTAGATTGATTGATATGTGGGGTTTAACGTCCCAAAACCACCATATGGCCATGAGAGACGCCGTAGTGGAGGGCTGCAGAAATTTCGAGCACCTGGCGTTCTTTGACGTGCACCAAAATCTGAGCACACAGTGTACAACATTACCGCATCCATTGTGAATGCAGCTGCCGCAGCCTGGATTCGAACCGGCGATCTGCGAGTCAGCAGCCGAGTATCTTAGCCACTAGACCACCGCGGCGGGGCTCACATGTGTTGAGAAAATACAGATGAAGCGACTTCTCAACGTTTCGGCCGCTATGCTCCTAAAACACATGTTTGATTGACCTATATGTGGGGTTTGAGGTCTCTAAACCACCATTTGCTTATGAGACGCCGCAGTGGAGGGCGGCAGAAATTTCGACCGACTGGGGTTCTTTAAAGTGCACCCAAATCTGAGCGCACGGGCCTACAACGCATCTTTCAAATCGTAGCTAAGAAGTAGCCTCTCTTACTACATCTCTATGAAAAAAAAAACAAAAAAACTGAATTTGAACTTGCGAAAAACATATTGCTTATGGTTCATTTCAATCAGACGAATGTTATTAAACGCACGCATTCTGAGTGATCGCACGCTGCAGCAACTCACTTAAGTTTGCTGTGCATGGAAGAACTTTCTGGCCGAATGCTACACATTGTTGCTCGAAACACCGAGCATTAACAGCACCAAATAAAAGCACACCAAAGCAATGCGAGGTTTTTGATCATTTCAATGGCGTTACGACTACCCCACGGTGGCTTTGGAAACAGGACTGCACTTTTGCGTCACAAACTCTTTCCATGTATGGCCATTCCTAATTTTCCTTACCCTCGAGTAACTCCATTAGGAGCGTGGGCTTGCAAAACACACATGCCGTGTTCACAGATGAGAAATAGGTGCCTAGCCATAACTGTTTCTCGCGGGGTGGGGGGGACGGGAGCACTCTTTTAAAATAGCTATTTTCTGCTGTATACGCCCCTGTTGAGAACTGGGCGGAAAACCACGCCCCCACGCGTCGGAAATGTCCACATTTGTTATGGGCCCGAGAAACGATGCGGCTGCCACTGCTTTTGCGAAATAATCCGAATTCGCCCGCTTTTTGAGCGATATATGTTCGGCACCGAATTCCAGGTTTCTCGCAAAGTACTGTAAAGACACCGCTGGCACTTTTTGAAACTTTGTTTGGGGCGACATACGGCAGCAAAAACGGCACGAGCGAATGCACCGGCAGTGGTGGCACCGGATTCAGCCGGCTGTGCACAAGAACAAGACACGTTCCGGTATGCCGACTCGCTGCAGCTGCACCATGGCTGCACCATCTACTTCCAGTGTTCTCGGAGATCGTAATGCAAACCTGGATCTCGATGAATGCGTCGTCGTTGAGGCCGTCAAGCTTCGTTAATCTGCACAAGAAGTTCGCAGTTATAGCCGTTGCGAGCCACCGCCGACGCTCTCACCGCCATGTTGCATCTGCGGCCGGCTATTCAGATCGCATGCTTTTAAGCTGGTCGGCCGTGGATCGGAAAGAAGGTCCGCTTTCGCGTGACGGGAAAATCGGACCGATTTGTTCGTTCCGTTTTCGCGGCGTAGGTTTCCGGCGGCTTAGGCGGTGAAGCCAGTGAATTCCCGGTGAAACAAATGCCGAATTTGAACCCAGCGCGAGCCTTATAACAACTGATTGGGTTGCCGCAGCGCCCACACATACGGACAAATCACGCACAAAGTTCATTCGGATTCACTTGCCATGTGTCCTCGGCTCGAAAATTTAACAACACACCCGCTTTGCCCCGGCCGCCGCTGACTGCCTCGACGAACAGAAGATAGTTCAGAAGCGACGCACTTTTCCGCGCTCCGAAGTACACAAGATGGCGTAGTCCGGACCACTTTCCCCGCCGGGCGTGCGTGTCGTTCTTGATGCGCCGAATCGTAAGGCGCGGTTTAGGAACTTTTTGAAGGGGGTAAACGCGGTGCGGGCGAGTTCAAACTTGCCTACTGAAATAACTTTTGCGACGTTGACGCTGAGGCTTAGAACAATCCTTCTCGCTTGTTTTTTTTTCTTGTCCAAAGGGGCGTATTTAGATACACCCTTCTGACACACGCCAACTTTTTTTTCGTTTTATTTTTCAGTACCAAGTACTCCCATTTCAGACTCCCATTTCAGTACTCCCATTTAAGACTAGTTTCATTCTTGTACTTTCCAGTTTTTGATGATCGTGGTAGAACAATGGTTTCAGTCCAGTTTACCCCCTTTCAAGGGAGTTCATAATCCGGGATGGGTGGAAAAAGCGCACATAACCTTCTTTAAGGACCCTTATGGGCTTATTTTTGTGTACAGTGTATGTTTAAATGGGCGGCTGAAAGATAACGCTCACAATGTCTCTTCTACAGTATCGGTTGACCTCGGCATTCATTGCCGGAACTGCGGTAGTGTACCCGACATTGAGCATTGTACGGTCTTTAGGCGTCACCGGGATCAGATTATACGCGAAATTTATGAGGCTGCAGAAATGGAAAGGCTGGGCAATCTTTGTGTCACCAGGCCTTCAATCGCTCAATCACGAAAATAAATACATTTTCTTCAATTTGTTGGCACACGTGATGTCCATGGCGGTTATCACGATGATTAGTTGGTTGTTAGGTGAATTCGGTTTGCTTTGGTTTGTCATTCCTCTTATTTGTCTGATACTGCTAAAGTATATATTGCACAGTTCCAGCAAATAAATCTTGTTGTAAATCAGTGCCGCTGTCCGTTTCTTTCTTTCCTTGCCCTCATTGTTGGCGTTGTATTTATGCGAAAAATATCGTACCAACTCGCCCAAGCAACCACCTTCGCTCACACTGGTTGCAACAAATGCGACTGCCCTTCTCAAACACAAAGCACATTACCTATAGGCAACATGCGAATAAGTTTGTCAAAAAGACTGGTATCAAATTAAACGCCTCACCAAAGTGGTTCCTTCACATTGCAAAAACTATGTAAAGATGAAGTATAGTGAGAGTTCAAAACACACAAACATTTATTTTAACGAAATAATGCAATAAAAACATCATAAAAATGTCACGTAACAGCTCGAGGTGTGATCAACTGTTTTTCCTGTTGGGAAATGAAGTACAGTTCCACTGCCACACTATAAAAGCTGCGGTGAACTATCCATGATGTGGTTGTGCGAGTGTTACGACTCCACTGGCACCATCCGCACCAGCTTTGTGCGGTTCAGTTGGTTCATGGGACGGTATCACTGGTCTCGGAGAGGACATAAGCTCTGGTGCTTCAGAAGCTGACACTTGTTTGGTGGTTTTCGGGAGTGCCACTGGTCTTTCTAAGCAATGTAGCCTAGAGTTGATCTGTGCGATCGCCTCTTGTAGCTGTTCTAGCGCGGTGCTGATGGTGCTCAACGTGTTAGTACGGCTCTTGCAGCGTCCACTCGTTGGAGTTACCCTCACCAGCTGAGACGTTGTAGGGGGCGTCGCTGATGTCTGACATGCAATCACTAAATACATCCTTTGCCTTCGTCCGCTCTGCGCATGTTTGTGCTTCTTTGTGTGCTTACGATAGTGGGGGGTTTTGTGAAATGCTGTCTTGAGGGTCGAAAGCTCTCTTGTCATTAGTGTTATGAATCCTTCTAGTTTATGCTTTATTTCTCTTTTTAGTGCTCTAGGGCAAGGATGCGCTTTTCTTATTCATTATGCTCTGGTTGTGTCTTACCTCTAAACGGGGTCGAGAGCAGGTGCTCCGGTCTCACTCCGCTGGTGTTGTCGCCGCTGCTGCCCTACCACTCCGCACCTTGTCAGCCCAGGTCCGCTTGGCCTTGGACCGAGAGCGGCTCCTGGATCGGCTACCGGCAGATCCCCGGGGACCGCGTTGGTGGCACGAGTGCCCTCGAGAGTGCTCTCGTTCTCGCTGGAGAAGCCTCTGTAGAGCAGGAACGCGCCCTAGAGCTAGAATTCGCCCTGGAAAGGGACCTTTGCCGCGCAGCCACATCAGATGTCCATTGCTTCGTGACCATCCCAGCTCCCTCCTCTTGGTCATCCAGCAGTTTGGAGCGTCTGTCTCTACGGCGTTTTCTCACTATGTACGGAACGTGGTATCTCCTCTTGCACGAACGCTCACCCGTTATGTGGTCTCCTCTGCAAAGTTTGCATTTGGGGGTGCAACTGTGGATCTCTCGGGTAGATTCTGGAATGTTCAAGTCGCAGTTGTGGCACTTTTCTTTTTCCTTCTTGCTTCTGTGACATATGTGGGCTCGGTGCCCCACTTGGCCGCAAACGTAGCAGATATCCACATGCCTTCCGTACAGCGAGCATTCCATGTACGCCGACCCACACATAACGTGTCTAGGTATGCGTGAACCTTCTAAAAGCACGACCATGGCTTGCGTGTTCTTGATTCTCTTCACGCCAATCGCTGTTGGGTTTCGGCTATTCCCTATTGCCTCGTTGAGTTGGGGCTCAGTGACCGATGAGTCTATGTTGCTAAGTACCCCTTTGCAGGTATACTCCGGGGCTGCTACGTAGGCAGATACCTCGAAGGCTCTAAAGGTTGCGTGTATTCTTCGTATGGTGGCATAAGCCTTGGCATTGGTTGTCACGTGAGTAGAAATGAAGACAATGATTTGTACCTTGTTCAAGTAAACTAAGTCTTCCTCCTCTGCTCGCTTGTCCGTGAGAGTTGCGGCCATAATCACAGACTTCGAGAGTGCGAATTAAGTGGTCCACTCTGCAAACGTTCATGCGTCCTTGGGACGGACAATAACCCTGGGTTGTTCTTCCGGAATTCTGGAGAGTCGAGAGCCGACTACAGCCCCCTGAAATGTCGAAGGGAAACGATTGTCAGGTCCTTTTTTAATTAGTCGCGCCTTCACTTTTCGCGCCAGACGCAGGCGTCGTGTTCTTCGCCTAGTCCGGTCGTCTCTAATTACCACTGGCGGCATTCCAGCCTGCGTCGGAAAGATCATCTTGCGTAGCGTCCATTCCTTCCACTGCAATTTTATGGGACATTGCGTCTGGTTTCTTCGAACGCGGACCTCACCTAGCCCGGCTCTGCCGCGTGTAAGCCGTAGTCGTGGTCAGCTCTAATGTCGTAGTTGCGCTAAGCCTAGACGCGGTCTGGCTCAGCAGCCGTGCATCGCGTCGACTAGTCAAAACCTGATTAGGTCTCGAAACATTCCTTCACTGTGGAAACGGTGATATCCTCGTAAAGAACGCTAAAGGGCCGTTCACGTAAGTCGAAAAACTTGGCACTAACTTTAGAAAAGATGGCTGAAATCACATAACGAAGTGGGAGCCGACACACAAATTTCCGCATTCTCAGCGCCACCTCGCGTTCTCTCGGGAACATGGCAAAAAGTGGAAGTTTCGAAGGTGAGAATCGCAGAGCGGTCTTTAATGCTGCTTTGAGGCCAATAGACGGTTGCGGGTGCATTGGCGTGCATGGTGTTATGCCTGCGAGTCCGAAGCAAACGTCCATGCCTCGGAAAAAGGAAATCTGTGTCAAGGCCAGCACGCGAGCCCGCCTGACGCGATCAACAACTGAACGGCGTCATCACGCAACGGCGCCTTTCTGGCGCGCACGTGCAGTGAGTCACCTCAGCTCGCGAGCCCGTCGAGCAAACAACCGGCGCCTTCCTGTCTAGCGGGTCTGACGCAATGCCTGACGACGTCACTCGTCCCTTGGTGCAGCCACCTGCAGCGCAGCCTCTCTAGATTCGAAGAGAAAGAATGACGCTGCCAAGCGGCGACCCCATTGGAGAAGTCTGACCTCATGACCAGCGGCGCTTCTGGTTGGACATTTTGTTATTCAAAGAATCCACCCGGTGCATATAAAAGAAGCCCTGCGTCGCGTCGCGAGCAGACCTGTTGGAGAGCAGACATGTGTGTCAGAGATAGAGCTATGTGATAGAGAGTTGAGCTGTGTGTCAGAGAAGAGAGCTATGTGATAGAGAGTTGAGCTATGTGTTAGCGGACCCATTTGAGAGCAGACCTATGTGTTAGAGAGGAGAGCTCGGCTCTTCGGGTCTCTGAGCTGTCGGCCCCAGTGCCGAATTTGTAACGCCTCTCTATATATGCTGTACATAAACCTTGTTTAACTCACCGTCGTCTCATTCGCTAATCTATCAGCTCTGCGCAGAAGCAGTCGCGAGCTGAGAAACCTACGCTACCAAACGGCTGGTGACCTTCCCGGCTGAGCTCGAAGCAGTGGCGCCTTCGGGACCGTGTTGGCGTCGCCGTCTTTCGAAACAGTGGTTGCAGCGGTGAGATTTCGTGGCGCCCTTCGTAACGTCGTTGGAGGCGCGCTTCGCAACAGTGGTTGGCAGCTGCGGGATCGGCCGGCGTCAGCGACATCGATGCGGTGAGTGCCTGATGTTTCCCCTCAGTTCACCAGACTACTCTAGCTCAGGTTTTAGTAGTTTAGAGAAAGGCTGTGTGATGCATTGAAGTGAGCTTTGATCGTTTCAAGCAAAGTCGAAGTGCTTTGAAACCAAAGTTAATGCGGAGGGGGTAAACACGGGAGTGTGAAAAATTGCTTGCGCGTCTTGCTAGTTGACTTATAGTGGGTACGGCAAGTAATATGTTAACAGGGGCAAACAGCAAGAGGAGTGTGAAGGATGGAGAACCTTAAAGTGAAGGAACTCATCGAAATTTGTGAGGAACTCGGCATTACTTTGGGCCGTTCGAAACGAAAGCAAGCGATCCTTGAGATCATGAAGGATGAGGGAGTGTCGGCTGAGGAAGTCGATAAGGCCTGGGTGGATATCAAAGCACGCCGCGAAGAAGCTGAAAGGCGCGAACGTCGCGAGCGCGAGGAGGCCGAGAGACAGGAGCGCATCGAGTTGAAACGAATAGAATTGGCAATCCTACAGTGTTCGCAGGCGCCTAGCGTAGCTTCTCCGACGATTCAGGTCAGCGGTTTTAGAATTTGGGACCAACTGCCACCGTTCGTAGTCGGCGAGGACATGGCGAAGTATCTCGTCAAGTTTGAACGCGTCTGTGAGCGAAACGCTTTGGAGCGGTCTCTTTGGGCGCAGAACCTGTTAGCTCTTCTTCCCGGCGAAGTGTCCGACGCGATAACTTGCTTGTCGAGGGAAGCGTTTGAGAGCTATGACGAGGTTAAGGAAGTGCTCTTGAGACGTTATAAGTTGTCATTCGAGGCTTTCAGAGAAAGGTTCCGGTATGCTAAAAAGGGGATAGAGTCACACGTTGACTTCGCGTTTCGTCTTAAAGCCGATTTAATTGAATGGCTCAAGGGCGAAGGTGTTTATGACGACCGCGATAAAGTGGTGGAATGCGTTGCATTGAAGCAATTCTACCGCTGCATCGAGGAGGATGTCAAACTTTGGCTGCAGGACAAACTTGGTGAAGTACAGCTAAACAAGGCAGCAGAGTTAGCTGAGGAGTATTATACTCGCCGAAAGTTGCATAGCAGGGCAGTGCGCGTTGAAAAGGATGAAAGGAAAGAGGGCTTTTCAAAGAAACCTGATCAACGGAAACCCGCTCCGCACCGTAATTTCAAGAAGGACCCGTCTCTTACAAAGGACACTGTAGAAGAAGGGCAAACGGAAGCGGAGAAATCGAGTGAGGTTCCTGAACAACGCACTGATACCACACGGGCGTTTGAATCACGGAAGCCGCTAATCTGCTACAACTGCAAAAAGGAAGGGCACATCGCGATAAACTGTAAGCAAAAGTTTGCGACTATCCGAGAATCGGAAAACAAACGGAAGCCGCTAATCTGCTACAACTGCAAAAAGGAAGGGCACATCGCGATAAACTGTAACCAAAAGTTTGCGACTACCCGAGAATCGAAAAACAAACGGAAGCCGCTAATCTGCTACAACTGCAAAAAGGAAGGGCACATCACGATAAACATTAAGCAAAAGTTTGCTTTTGCAACAATCCGAGAATCGGAAAAGAACATGCGGTTGTTGGAGCCGTATCTCCAAGAAATTAGGGTGAATGGGAAAACGTGCCGAGCACTTAGAGACTCAGCGGCAACCATGGACGTTGTCCATCCTTCATTGGTGTCTCCGAATGACTTTACAGGAGAATGGGCGTGGATCAGGCAAGTCGCCGAGGAGCAGAGTGCTTGCTTACCAATCGCCACGGTTGTCATTGAAGGCCCATTCGGTAAGCTTCGCACCGAAGCGCTGTGTCTGCTGTGCTTCCCGATTGTTTTCCTGATCTTTTCTCTAACAACTCAGAGCAGCTTCTCAAAGAGCAGGGTAAATCGTTCTTCCCCAACTTACCGTACATGGCCGTCACGCGATCGCAAGCACGGAAGCTTTCGCGGGAGCTTGATCTTGTTCTATGTGGTAAAACAAGTTCAAAAGCAGCAGATCTGTGTGACCTTGGCGGCGAGTCGGCGGCACCTCAGAGAGGAAATTTTCCGCGTGAGTCATGTGAGCAGTCACTCGAGCGGCCCGTCGCCGAAGCGACTGGCGTGGTTTCCGTAGCAGGGGGAGACCACATGGCGCCATTGAATCAGAGCGAGAGGGCTGCAAGGCTCTCGCCTGTAGCGAAAAGTTGGAGTGAGCTGTCGAGGGTTGATCGAGAGATGCTCATTCGAGAGCAACGTGAGGGCATCTCGATTAAAACAAAAGATCTAGTGGAAAGCCACATGAAGGCTGCACAAGTGTTGTCGAAGGAGTATAACGACAAATCGGCGAAGAAGCGCGCTTTTGAAGTAGGAAGTCAGGTAATGCTGCTGCGGCCGTTCAAAAAGAACAAGGTCGAGGTTCATTGGGAAGGGCCCGCCAAAGTGATATTGAAGCTTTCCGATACGAATTATGAAGTGAAATTAGGAAGGCGGCCAAACAAAATTTACCACAGTGATTGGTTGAAACCATACGTTCAACGTCAAGCGGTCATAAATCTGCTGTTGAATGCTTCAGAGGAAAAGGGAGCAGAAATATTTAGTTCTAGTGAGGTAATCGAAAGGGAATTGGAGGTAGTCTTAGAGCAGTTGAACCTAGAGCCTAGGTTAAGTGAAGTCCAGAAGGAGGACCAGAGAAGGAATGTTTCTTTTTATGAGAAATCTGGACTCCCCTATTGTAGTTACACAAATTTGCAACGTCGCAAGTACGAAAAGCCCTTAGTACCGCATAGGTATCGTCGCCTAAAAGTGGCCGGTTACTGAGGTGGAGCATGATACTCCAACAGCACAACTTTGACGTTCACTAAAAAAAAGGAAAACTAAACGCTAATGCAGGCGCATTGAGCCGTGCGTTTAGTTAGTACCTTCTCCACCTTTCGGTTTCTCGCTGGCGATTCGGGGCAAAATTTTGACCTCATCACGACCTGAGCTGAGCGCTCTCGTCCAGAGTGAGCTCAAGGAGCCAACTTTATGTTGTATTCTAATTCGTTACGTGGTTGTACGTGTGAAAAAATTGAGTTGTCATTTTAAGAGTCTTGTGTCCCACATGTGCCTTTTGATGTAGAGGGAACGAAATTCCGATAGACACGTTGCTAGGTATATGTTGTACTATACTTTGTCTGGTTTTCTGTCAGGTGACCGAGGGCACTTGCTTGTGTCGTGTGTTGTCTGTTGTCAAACCGTTCTTGACAAGTTGCAGAACCATTGACAAGTGCTGAAACCAAGGATCGTCAGAAGAGACGAGCGAAGCGGGTCGACAAGTTGTGGCGACAAGCCAGTGGAGACTGGGATCCGTGCTCAAGAATGGGATGTGTTCCCGGAACAGAGTCTGGAGCTGCATTCTCCCCATGGCCCTGGAGGCAAACCTGGAGGGACCTGGCGAATGAGCGCACCTGACATCCGAGCTCCGTGGAAGCAGCTCGTATTTCCGGCGCATTTTCTGGCGGCGGGGGTGCTGTTATGCCTGCGAGTCCGCAGCGAACGTCCATGCCTCGGAAAAAGGAAATCTGTGTCAACGCCAGCACGCGAGCCCGCCTGACGCGATGAAAAACTCAACGGCGTCATCACGCGACGGCGCCTTTCTGACGCGCACGTGCAGTGAGTCACCTCAGCCCGCGAGCCCGTCGAGCAAACAACCGGCGTCTTCCTGTCTGGCGGGTCTGACGCAATGCCTGGCGACGTCACTCGTTCCTTGGTGCAGCCACCTGCAGCGCAGCCTCTCTAGATTCGAAGAGAAAGAATGACGCGGCCAAGCGGCGACCCCATTGGAGGAGTCTGACCTCATGACCAGTGGCGCTTCTGGTTGGACATTTTGTTATTCAAAGAATCCACCCGGTGCATATAAAAGAAGCCCTGCGGCGCGTCGCGAGCAGACCTGTTGGAGAGCAGACATGTGTGTCAGAGAGGAGAGCCATGTGATAGAGAGTTGAGCTGTGTGTTAGAGAGGAGAGCTATGTGATAGAGAGTTCAGCTATCTGTTAGCAGACCTATTTGGGAGCAGACATATGTGTTAGAGAGGAGAGCTCGGCTCTTCGGGTCTCTAAGCTGTTGGCCACAGTGCCGAATTTATAACGCCTCTGTATATATGCTGTACATAAACCTTGTTTAACTCACCGTCGTCTCGTCCGCTCATCTATCAACTCTGCGCAGAAGCAGTCGCGAGCTGAGAAACATACGCTACCAAACATCTGGTGACCGTGTCGGCGGAGATCGGAGCAGTGGCGCCTTCTGGACCGTGTTGGCGTCGCCATCTTTCGTAACAATGGTCAGCTTAAGCAAAGGCTTCGCCGGCATATTCAGTGACGTAGTGTCTCGGCGTGCTGTTTATACCAGCGCCGCTTTAAAAAAAACTTTACGTGCCATGCGCCATACCTCGTTGTTCTTTCCCCTTAGTGCGCACAGTATTCACTGTATGTACGGCTTCAATGAGACGAAGTTTAAGAACATTGCACTATCTCCCACTAAAGGAAATTACGAAGGAATGTGGAGAAGCGCTTGAGTTCGTTTCTCTTTCCATTCCATGTATGTTTTTGTGTATGCTGCATTGTGCATGGAGTTATGTATGCGTTACTCTTCTCCGAATTGTGGTGTGTTCCGCAAAGCGAACACCCAACGCTGCTAGGAGAGTGCAACCAAGCGTGCGGGCACAGCATTATATACGAGCACAAATCTGTGGCGTTGATCAGAGAAACGGGAGAGCAGAAACGATGCGGAGGCAGCACTCTGCTACATCCTCCCCCCACCTTAAGGCAGTCCGCCATGCTCCCAACCGGGCTGCATAAATTAGGTGCCTTCTTCCTCTTCTACCCACTACCACGACTCCCACTTTGCGCTCTCGCGAGGGGAGGGCCTTTGCGATCGTCTGCTCTCCCACTGCAAATGCGCCAACTCTCGCCTCCGTTCGCGTGAACGCGAGGAGAGGACGAAGAGTTGGCGCAGGCGCCGAAAGGGTGTGCACCCCGCAAACCACCGGATTAAACTGCAGCATGTGCTGCTTCGCCTCTAGACATTTGTGAGCATTTAAATAAAAATAACTACGCCTCACGTTACCGAAAAAGGGTAAGAAGAGTACATTACCCGTTACCGTTTCTGAATACTAATGAGCAAGTTACTATGTTAGGGATATAAAACAGCGCATTACTGGTAATGCAGTTTCTGTTAACGCGTAACCTGCAACACTGGTAACAACAAATTCGACTACCCGTTACAGTTCCGAAATAGAGATGAGAACGTTACTATGTTCCTGAAAAAACTGTGCATTACCGCTAACGCCGGCGCTGTTAACGCTTTAGTGCTCACATTGTTCTTATAAAAACAGCAACAATCACGAGGGACAAGAAAAAAAGGAGACAGACAGCGGCATTGACTTAAAACAAAGAGTTATTTGCTGGAACCCCGCAATATATACTTGAGGCGTATATGACAAATAGGAGGAATGGCAAACCAAAGAAAAAAAATTCACCTAACAAATAATTAAGGTTCGTAGATGCTACATTGGCCTATCAGGCATATGTTTAAATGAGTAGCTGAAAGAGCACGCTCACAATGTCTTTTCTACAGTATCGTGCCACCTCGGCATTCGTTGCCGGGACTGCAGCAGTGTCCCCGAATTTCAGCATTGTACGGTCATCAGCGTCATGAAGATTGGATGATACGCGAAATTTATGAGGCCGCAGAAATACAAAAGATGGGCAATCTATAAGTCCGCAGGCCTTCGATTGCCCTATCACAAAAACAAATAGATTTTCTCCAAAATGTTCGCACACGAGATGTTCAAGGCGCGTTATGAGGATGATTAATCGGTTGTTAGGTGAATTCTCTTTCTTTGTTTGTCATTCGTCCTATTTGACGGATAAAAGGAATGACAAGCCAAAGCAAATACCCGTTACAAACCCGTTACAGTTCCTAAATATAAGCAACATGCGAACGAGTTCGTCAAAAGTAATGGTACCAAACTAAGTGCCTCCCCACAGTGCTTCCTCCACATTAAAAAAAAACTACGGAACGATGAAGTATAGTGAGATTTCAAAACACACAGATACATTTATTTGAATAGAGGAATACAATAAAAACATCATAAAATTGGCTACATAAAAGCTCGAAATTTTCACAACAGAAATTTACAGTTACTTAGGCGCGACGAAGCTCAAACACGCATATAGTTAAGGTTCACTAAAACCAATTTGCTAGCAGTATGAGAAGCTTGCGAATATCGACTGCTGAGGCACAGAAGGCGGACTCTCAGGAAAGAATTCGGAGGATGTTTCAAAGGCAGACGTTGGCCGACTTAAACATTCAGCTGTCTTGTGCACTCGGTCTCGGTGACGCTTGCAGCCCCTACATCCACAATCATCCGTGAGCTCACCTGCTGTCCATCCGGCGTCCTGGGTTGTCCACAGTTAAGCACCGCACTGCGCCGAACCCAAGTTTCGCACATCTAATTCTGTGTCTGCCATACAGCGAAATTACGGTAATGGCAGCGCACTATGTAAACAAACAAGTGCAAGTAGGCAGTAAGCAAAAGGCCAGATAGAATGGCCACGCTGACCAACCCCTTGATGCGTCCTTCCAGCGCTTCCTGTGAGGCGATAAAGATGCAATAGAAGAAGCTGAGGGTGGTCAGCGGTGTCATGACAGCGAAGCAGATCAGCTCTCCTAGCATGACCCGTAGAGAGCCAGCGTGCAGAGCCCAATAGAAGAACTGACGGATGCCGGTGGTTTGGGCCACGGTTTCAAAGCGGCGGTGGGAAACCTCGGAGTGGTCCACGTTCTTGGCGTTCATCGAATGTTCCAGGCAAGAGACGTGCAGCAGACTCATGTTGCCCGAGCACTTACAAAGCGACACGAGACGTTCCGTCTGGTCTCCCTCGTGGCAAATGCGGCATATTGGTGTGCTACTGGTACTAACGTTGACACAGCCGGCAGAAGATCCGGGAGAGCTGCCAGAAAACTTCGGATTGCTTTCGAAGGGGCGCATTGTTTCTGGGCTGATGGAACCCAGAAGTAACAAATCCACGCGTGAAACGATTACAGTCTTTTGGTGTGTTTCGCGATGCACGGGGCCCCAGAACACGACCACGAGGTAACCGTGAGGATAGTGCGACGGAGAAGACTCAATGTCAAGAGAGAGCTCCCGCCAGGTGGCACCGGGACGCTTCCGAGGCGGTGAGAGAGAGGACATGGGCGAGTGGAAGTTCTCCTCTTTGAATGTGGGAACCTTCCGCACGTTATTGTGAGCGGTCTTTCGTTACGAGATGCGGCGCCGTATGTAGACTGTAATATGAAGAGGCCGCGGGAAGGCTGCCGCTGCCACGAATGCAGCACAAGCAGAGCTCGATTGCGTGCGCGCATCTTCGGAAGGAGTCCTGTGTCTGTTGCCAGGCGCAACTGTAATCTAGCATATAAATTACGGTCACTGACTTCCTGAAAAAACAAACAAACAGGGAAAACGAAAGAAACACCCGACAGTCCACGTGAAAGTTAGTGCAGCTCCCTCTGGAGTACGTTGGAGTGAAGCAGAGCTGAAATATTGATCACTTTCGTAGTTACTTTGAGCTGTCTTCATTGCAAGTTGCCATTGTTTGCGGTATTAACAAATTTTTTTCTTCCCAGCTAAAGAAAGAGCAAAGGTGCCACCGCTTACAAATGATTGCTCCATGCTGTTGGGACTCCGGGTCCTGCCGGTCTCGTTTTCGGTAGCTGGCCCCGTCGCAGGATCCATCGTCCAACAATTCAGCGAGAAGAAGCGCCCGAACGAACAACAGAGATTTATTTACATGTGGAGAAGTGTTCAACTGATCCAAAGAGAGAAGAGTGAGAGTGATACAAAACGTCTTCGGCATTTTATAGCGCCACGTTGTTAACACTGAGCGCCTTGTCCGCATCGTCAGCCAATACGGTGTCCCCGGCACCTCGGCCACGAGGGAGGGGGAAACACCTCTCACAACACATGGAGTGGCACAACCCAACACGATGTCCATATATGGTCCCGGCGCCCCAAAATGTTACCAAACATGGTCACGAACGCACAGCAGACCCCGGAGCTCTCCCAGCGAGAGGAGGAGCCCGAATGGGGAGGTGGGGGTGGACGGCACCGTCGGTCAAGAACCGGTTCTCCCCCAAACTCGTCCTGCCCGGTTGCACATTTGTAATCTGCAGTAGGTTCAACGCATGGCAACCACAGCGGCGCGCTATTGGTCACACTCTCGCAGGGACGCCGCCACGACGTGTGCCTAGCAAGGGCCGCCGCGCCTCATGACGAAATACTCTCGTTCTCGGAGTGCGCCCTGAAGGAATCCCTAATGGCCGTTCCTTTCAGCGCAGATGGGAATAAAAGGCTTGCGCTGTTTTGTTCAATGCCCGTGGCACTTTCGTCTCCACCTGTGCACCGTGGACTGATCTCGCGTTGACTGAGGAAGAGGCGCTTGGCGTGGCGTTGGACTAATTTGTGGTCTAGTGTGCATTTTTCGTGCGCGTGAATTTTTTAATTCAGTGAACATTTGTGTTGACGCCTGCGCCTTTTTGCGGCCTTGGCCCTTCAGCAAGAAGTGATGTGTCCTACTGTGCGATTTTTTTTACAGTGAACACGCTTGGCTTTTATGTATATTTGGTGCCGCCAGTGTCTTGAGCCCTCGCCTCTTGTCGCTCGACGCGATCGCCTTTGTGTTGAACTACTCGCCTCCCCCCCCCCCCTTTTTTTAACTTAGCGGTGTTTCAAGACGTGATCGCCGCGATCGCAGTGTGTTGTACGGCTATGGCTAGTGAAAGCAGCGCATGTGAAACATCGGCGCACAGCGCGATCGAAAGCGTCAAAGACAATGAGAGCTCATCACCTGACGTCGACGTGCTTCGACCAAACATCACCGATGAACGTCACGCCTGCAGCTGGGTAGAAGACTACGGCTTGAAGACGAATACGTCATGGGTGCGTTGTAGACTTCGTCAAGCCAACAGCAAAGTGTGAAAGGTAATGCAAAAAATGATGTTATAACTTCAAAAATAACTTACGTCGTCTCTGGTGATAAAGCTTCATGTTTTGCGGATAATGTCCAACGATGCGCCGTCTCAATGGTTGTGGACAACGAGGAGATGATCGGTACGAGAGGGCTAGACTCCGCTCATTCAGTGACATTTCTCAAATATATGGAAATAACGAAACGCGCATTCCCACCGCCTAGCCGCAAACTGGACACCCTTCAGGTGATTCACCGGAGTTGCCTTCAAACCAAAACTTAATGCGCTTACAAGTGTCCTCGCATGGGGGGGGGGCAGAATAGAGTGCATTTTTCTTTTTCTCAGAAACACTACAAAAAAGAACGAAAAATTTAACAAACCTGGTACAACATGGCCGTAAGTTTTCGCAATTACATCCGCGAGGCAAAACGTATCTTCTATAATAATAGAGGAACCACCTCAAAGCATGTATTCTGGACTGTGAAATAGTTGAGAAAAAAGTTGTATTACCCCCCTCCCCCCCGGCACCCCCCAGATGAACTACAGGCACAGTAGAGACTGCAGTGACTAGCTTAGATCCCCAATACCAACTTTTAACTTTGTGCCGATTCCAGGAAGCTATTGTGAGAGTGTCTCTCGACTCCCCCCGGTTTGGCTAATACAAAAGCAATTCATTAGCAAAATATTTAGTAAAATTGTCTCACTCACCAATTACTGTGCCAAAAAACTAATTGATTGAATCCCCTTTTCTTGGAATTGTGAGAGTATCAAATGTTTACCATAAAGTTCCAACTTGCACAAATAAGAGCTGATGGTCACGATAAATTCAAATGCAGAGTTTGTGCAGGCTTTACAACTGTGATCTCTTGTTCAAATTTCAAGTGTTGTGGCAAGCCTCTAAGATGTGTCCACGGTAGCTAGTAGCTTTGCAGCAGGATTGGCATTTTCCGTGATTTATTTATCCTAATGATGACAATGCAGTCACTGAACAAGTGAAAATGAAAACTCACGAGAGACACCCTGAGATCTGTAAGAGCCCCTTGATTACTACTAGGAACCTGTACTAGTCCCGAAACGTCTCTCATTTGTTTTCGCCTAAACTTGTTGAGTGACTGGAACTTTATTATCATGTTTCCTCACCATCTGAACTGTCGTCAAACTCTAACCTACAAGCTGAAAATGTCTTAAATGTGCGTCGGTCATGCATGAAGTGAATTTAATGAGTGCATTTTTGGCAGGTTTGTTGAGTTAATCCTTTCAGATGCCACCTGTGAAGAACTGCCTGTAAATGTGTCAAATTGTCACATGATTTCAAGGCTGTCTATATTCTATTGCAACAACAATAATTTTATGATACATTGATTTAGGCATTTCATAGCAGTTAATTGAAATTGAGCTTTTATGAAACATCCACTTATTCTAAAGACATTCATATTTGATTCTTGCATATATAGAATGAAATCTCAGACTAGATATATACTGGATATTGGTTTCTCATTTTAACGATACTGAGAAAAGAAAAAAAGATATTTCGAAGTGGCTCCAGCGAAGCGCTGCAATGAATGACTCGTCGACTATGGTAGTGCTTCTGGAAAAGTGATTATATGCAACAGTAGTGTGAAAACTGAAGTTAAAGACACGTTTATTAGGGAGGAGGTTTATTATTTCATCTAAACTTCATTGTATCTTGCACTTTTTTAGCCCCTAGTTGACACAACTAGCAAAAACAAGTGATGTACACAATTGTGTACAAAGCGTCTAAAAGGGTTAAGTGCACTGCAAGGAGATTTGTGCAGGTACCTAGTAAGTGCTCAAGTAACTGGTGTATTTTTCCTTTGATCAAATGGCATTTGCAGGCAAAGCAGACCCCATTTGTTGCTGACACTGAAATTCTAAATTCATACTGCTTTGCAGGATGGTGTTCCACAAAGTATGGCGCTGCAAAGAGGCAAAGAGGGAAAAATCATGTGGTGAGGCTGCAGCACACTGTCCAGCAAAGATTGACCTCAAAATCAAGAAGGTCAACAGAAATACAAAACGTAATGATGCTTTTTACGTGGGGAAAAGCCACTGCCAGCTGTGATAAAGCTCTTTCATCACAAAAACCACAGCCACAGCACTGCAGCAGCAGACGCACTTTCTCGTCTTACTCCAACAATGCAGACCAGAGAGACCTTTTCGGCATACTTTGACAACGGCATGTCACCAGCTGAAGCCATCAGGCTTCACGAGAGCAAACTGCTTGTGCAAGAAGATGGGTATGCTCTCGTTGCCAACTCTGCAGTGAACCCATCGCCTCCTGCCATATACTACTGGCACAGGCTCTGGAGAAAAAAAACTTTGGAAAGGATGTAGACCCCCTCTTAAAAATAGATGAGAAGATGCCACTCTATGCTAAACATGGTGAGTTGACTATTACAGCACTGCATTTACACCATACGTTCCATACTTGCTACAGCTGTCTAGTGGTTATGGTGCTTGACTGCCAACCCAAAGGTCGCAGAATTGAATCCTGGCGGGGGCAGTTGCATTTCAATGGAGCCAAGACGCTAGAAACCTGTCTGCTTAGATTTAGGTGTGTTTAAGAACGCCAGGTGGGCAAAATTATGGTTGTCACCGTATATAGTGTCATGATATCGTGGTTTTGAGACATAAAACATTATTATTATTATTACTATTATTATTATTATTATTATTATTATTATTATTATTATTATTATTATTATTATTATTATATTATTATTATTATTATTATTATTATTATTATTATTATTATATTTGCATTATTAAAGGCTAATAAAATCCTAAGCCCTAATTTGCATGCATTTTTTAGAAGAATTTTAGTTACAATAGATCTTGAAACCCATTTTCTAAATTGTTGTGTCAGTGCAGCATTTGATTCACAGATTTTGGACACTGCTAAAGCACTAAGAGAGCTGTAGAGGTACCACGCATAGCGTTTTCAGTCACAAAAGATAATACATCCAATCTTATAACAGTTCAGTAAAGTTTACAATATTAACATGAGACATTCATGTAATATTGTGGCCAATGTTTCAAAGGGAATCCATACAAGTTCCTAGAATGAAAAGTCATATATCACGCAATTACATATAGTAGAAGCACCATTATTGCCACTACTCACAAGATATAGATGACACCCAATGCTAGCAAAAACGTTCAGCATAGAGTAATGACGAACAGAGCTACTTTCTTTCGTAAAGGGTCATAATGTCATCACCAGGGTGCTGTAACAATGTGTAGTCGATGCAGGATGACATGCTATAATTTTGCTTGTAACGAAATTGAGAAGCACATAAAATCAGTGCACAGACATCTCTTTATGAAAAAACTATCATTCAGTCCCACAGTGAAAACGGTTTGAATACTCCAACATGCCTCTATATTAATTGCATACTAGGTGTCACTTAGTAAATATGCTTGCCTGTTTATGAAAGTTGCAAGTGACGAATAGATGAAAAAAGTGGAACAAGTTCTGACTGTTTATTTTGCTCTATAATATTCACTTCCAGCTTAAATTACTAATTTGTAAATTGCTAAGAACACTGGATAATAAATTTGTGGCAAAACAGAAAATGAGTACCACATCCCAGAGCTTCATTTTCACAAAACAACTGAGTACCATACAAGCTTTTCCAACTATCTCTTGGGCTAACTGCACCTCAGGTTACAGAGTTGCAGGTGGTGCTCCTCTGACTATTACTCATCAATGCTGTACAGTTAGCATTAGGAACTATATGTGGGCTATTAATGGCTTGTCACCAAACATTTGGGTCAACAACAGTTCAATGGTCACAGCACGCTACAGCTGCACCCTAGAGTGCTTAATTCCAGCATTTACATGGTGTGGATGAGATTCTAGCTCGCATCGGCATACAACTTTTCAAAATGATACCATAAAAGCTGTCGTCAAATAAGTGGATGTGGAGCCCCTGCAGCCCAATGTAACACACAATTTTTCATTGAAATAAATACAAAGGTCATACAAATCAGTATTTTCATAACTAGTTATTTATTCAGCCGATTCAAGTCTTCAAAAGATATGTCTTCCTGTATTCTCCCTCACTCAACCTTTTTTCAGATACTTGCTTGAATACCAATGTAAAAAGAATTCTTTACATTGACTGTGCTTCAGTCATGTACCAGTTGCTGTATCTCTTCATGCGGTCATTACTTCTTTCTGCCCAATTTTTCATCGGAAGCATTGAGGCAACATGCACAGGTCTAACGCCCATGAAGCAAATTACCTGCTATTCACCCATAAGTCATTAGTATCTGTAATTGTTGTGCAGGCAACCTTAGAGTGAGGACCATCTTCTGCAAAATTACTCTGCAGACAGCATTCTCAACTACCTAGTCTTGATAAGAGGTATTCAATGAGCTCTTCCTGCCAGGCAGCACCAGTGCGTGCGCTGCCATAGCCCTGGTCTGTCAGTGATCTGGGTTATGACAGCGCATTATTTGGTGGCGGTACACATCACTAACCCATTTTCTTATGAAAATATTAGCAAAACACACACTGCCGAGAACTTTGGTTGTGGAATGAGAATGTTTATGCGCGAAAGCACAAATATGGCGACTTCCATGCTAGGGCCTCTTGCATATGACGTCATGTGATTACCTCCATTATGTAAGAATAAGACAGTGTTTTAGTAGATAAAGAGTACTATAGTTGAAACCTTTTATAAGAGACACTGATATAAGAGACAAATGGGTATGAGAAACACCAGTGTGCTTAGAGTAAAATACGGATTGGTAGGAAAACTGCATACGTGGTAATCTGTATTAAGAGACAAGAATTGCTGCCCGGAGAATGCCACTTATAAAGGGGTTTAGCTGTACTAGACATGGTATCTGGAGAAAAAGTCAGTATTCTGTAACCACATTTGTATCTTAGCAAAAGGCGGAATCTGATACTTTTGCAGATGGTTACTCACAAGACTGATCCATTCAGTCATTTGACTACTGCATCTCACTTTCCTTGTTTTTTTTTAACACTTGGTGGTTGGACCATGCTTACACCCCAAAGCCTTAAAAACAATTGTTCTGGAAGTCGCCCGCTAGCATTTCATAGTGTGCGATTCCCTGATACAGCTCTTTTATAAACCACTGTGGTAACCATTTCGATTACACTACGAAGCTGCGGCACACCGTACAAAATGCGATTGCATCATCCACAGGTTACATCCACAGATACTTAGTGACTTGCCTGCTCTGACTGCAGCAATAGTACCTTGCTGTTAAAATTTGATGCTTTTGACCCAGGAAAGGATGTGGCAGGCTGGTATTTTACCATAGAGCACCAGTGCTAGAATAAAAAATTTTTTGTAGAATGACCATATAGAGGCGTCATGTTCAGCAGTGAAGTGCATTTACAGGAGTGAAATAGCATGGTGAAAGAGTAGAATAACAATCATGAGTCACGCTATGCGAACTGCATAAGTTTTCCCAACTATCACGATGTTGCTTGGTGGTAATTGTTCAGTATCATTTGCCATAGCACAAACAAATAGCACATAATGCTTCAAAGATATGTAGTGGGCACCTCACTTCTTTTTAAAATATTGAATAACTGCACAGTGGGTGCTTTCCTAATTGACAAAAATTATAATGATCTATGGCATAATAAGTACCCTGTAAGTTCACTGGTAGTCACACCAAGAGAGATTAGAACGGGGTCTAGAAAGGCTGCTTTTCCAGCTTTTACTGTGACTGAGCTACATGTGTTGTGAATGCCTGGTTCCTTTCTATATATTTTTTAGAACAATGATAGTATGGATGCTGCAAGCTTAAAAACAGTCACAAAATTTTCTCAACTTCTCACAAAAGTTATATCACACACATTTATGCCTCACAATAGGCAGCTTATTACAGATTTCAGTTAGAGTTACCGAACATAATAGCTGGTCCTCACAGGCAATACAATTGTCAACTGTCACTAATGATTGATTGATATGTGGGGTTTAACGTCCCAAAACCACCATATGATTATGAGAGACACCGTAGGGGAGGGCTCCGGAAATTTCGACCACCTCGGGTTCTTTAACGTGCACCCAAATCTGAGCACACGGGCCTACAATATTTCCGCCTCCATCGGAAATGCAGCCGCCACAGCCGGGATTTGAACCCGCGACCTGCGGGTCAGCAGCCGAGTACCTTAGCCACTAGACCACCGCGGCGGGGCAACTGTCACTAATGTAGGCTGTGGCTTCATGATTACACATGATGAGTTTAGTACTTTGGATCTATAAATTTACGTCACAAAGCTTGATTTATGGCCTTGCTTTGTTCAGCACTAACAAACTGAAATCACTACTCTTTTCTTGTGCACATAAATATGATAACATATAGCTTTGGGTTCAGTTCCTATCGACACACAAATCCATGCTCTAATACGTTTTTACTTCTGTGTACAGAATATGTTGCAGTGTTGTTTCTTTTTCTTCAAATTTGATCCCTTTCAAAAACATTTTTGCATTTCTTTACTCGTTGCAGGCGTTGATGTCAAACTGGGCCGCTCAGAGGATGGCCAGTACTGGGTGGTCTTGGTTGCGACACCGATCATGAGATGAGCACAGCTGTTAAATGCAGCAAAAGAAATTATTTTTATTGATTCGACATCATTGTGCGACACATCACGAAGCACCGTGACTGTTCTTCCGGCAGCCACGAACGCGGGTGCCGTACCCATCGCGGTATTAATTCATAATTCGCAGTCAGCCCAAGGCTATTGCACGGCCTTTACGCTTCTGAAGGACACCTTCCCAACCTGCTTTGGGGGGCTCAGTGTAAGTTACTTAGCCGATAAAAACTCACAAGTTTGGATTCTTGTCAGCGTTCAAATTCATGCAGACTTTGGTGTAAAAGAACAGCAACCATGTGTACCTTAGTAGTTTATGACTAGAGGCCATATCTTTACGCACTGCAAAAGAGTGTTTTTTGTGCTAAATATAAACAGGCAAAACAATTCTTATATATCAGAAATAGGCTGGCACAACATTTTTTACTCCCTCATGTCGTAAATGCATGCCAGGACATCCCAACCTGTATCTAGGACAGGAAATCAAAAAATGTCGCACCATGTCAGCGCACTTGTTTGAGGTAGCCAGCACATCCCATTTCACCCCTGCTAGTGGCAGTTTTCCATTAACTTGGTTTACCTAGAAGGTTAGCTTAAACACCATGGAGGTCCGAAGAGTCAATGTTGTATGGACATGAATAACAGTCTGAAAATGCACTCTAATAAGAAATTCAGGGTTAAATAGTGGTAATATAGGTGCCAATTGTGAATATAAGCATTGATAGCCACTTATCGGTAGCCAGTCACAAATGCCGAAAATTGGCACTTATACACCTTGTCAATGAAGGCTTTCTGGGTGCGGCATAAGACCCTGTAGGCTGTTGTTAACATGCGTGACCCCTAAAAATTGCAGGACTGAAGCTGTGACGTTGGGTTTAGTGCTCCAGTGCAAACAGGCAGTATAAAAGCACTTATCAACCTCTAATTCATGCTCATATATCAAAAGTGGTGCGATAGGACACAGGGAACAAAAAAGGAATTAACCTGAAATCCGCTCTCTACTTAAGCCCTCTAGTACAAGGATAATTTCAAAGCATTGCGTTTTTGCTATAAGCTTCCATGATGTGTTTTTCACATTCGTTCAATACATATTTTAGATGCGGAAGCATCTTATACTCGCGCCTTGTAGTGCGCCGTCCACGCCGTCCGCACCGCTTCTCGAACATTCGACAGCTGACGCGCGCGCATGCGCCGTCGCCCACCATCTGTGCCGTGCGCGCTTCTCCTTCGAGAACATTCGACAGCTGACAGCGCATGCGCCGTCGCGCCGTCGCCATCTGTGCCGCGCGCGCGCTTCTCCTTCGAGAACATTCGACAGCTGACAGCGCATGCGCCGTCGCGCTGTATATATACTCAAGGTCGGCGCTCGCTCGCTCAGTTGCCGCTCGTCGGTTGGTTTGTACGGCGCGTCGACGTCCAAGGTCGCGGTGAAATGAATTCCAACGAATCCACAAACACAATGATCGACGTCCCTTCGACCAGCGCCGCCCTTTCGCATACGTGTGTACGTGTTCACTCATTTAACACCCCCTCCTACAACCACGTTAACCAATTTAGCCATCGACCAAAGTAAGTCGCAATTTAACACCCCATTTCACAACCACGTTAACCAATTTAGCCATCGACCCAAGTAAGTCGCACTTTAACACCCCGGTAACCAATTATATGCTCCGCATCCTCCTCAGTGTTCCCCCGAGGGAAGCTGCGGGCAATCTTTTTTTAATAAGTATTGCGCACTTACTTTTCGGTACTTAAGTGATTCGAAGTAAGTCTCTACATTGGTTCGCCCTAAAGTAAGTCTCAACATTGGTTCGTCCTAAATTAGAATATGCTGCCTCGGTTTGGGATCCTGCATCTGCCAATCTAATACACTCAGTCGAAATGGTTCAAAATAATTCTACCCGCTTTATTCTTTCCAACTATAACCGCACTACAAGCATGTCGGCAATGAAATCTAGCTTGAACCTACCATCTTTAGCATCTCGCCGTCAGTTTCTTCGTTTGTGTCTTTTTTCACAAAATATATCACCATCCCCAATTACATAATGAACTTATTTCACTACCAGATTATGTATCACCTCGTCTAGATCATCGTCGCAAGGTCGGAGTTCCATTATGCAGAACAAATGGCTGCCACACATTATTCCTACCACGCACGAGCATCGAATGGAATCACCTTCCCGCATCAATAGCAACTATCGAAGATCATGAATTGTTTAAAAACGCCATTAGCTAAGACTGTATGAGTAGGAGCCGCACCACTGCAATAACTGCATATCCATTGCTGCATTTCTGTATTCTTTTTTTTCTTTTTTTTTTGTGCTAATACCACTCCACTCTGTAATACCTCCCAGTCCTGAGGGTACCAATAAATGAAATGAATTATTTTTGTAATAGTTTTTGCAGTGTTATTCGTATAAGTTTACTTGATATTATTCATGCATTATTGTCTGCCATTCCTACTGCTTTGCCAACGTGTGAACGGAATTGGGACCTCACCAAGCTCTTAAACTTTTAGTCCTGTACTCCTCCTAATCAAAAGGAAATAAAATGATTGATTGATACACATCACATAAAATACAGCTTTACTGTTACTAGTTGAAATGTTGAAGATCGATTGTTCATTGTCACAAGTGGTACGTTGGCAAAACAGGACAAGCTGTTAATGTTAGATTGAATAGGCATCGCATGAACACAGGAAAAAAATAACCAAACGCACTGGCACAACATTTTATTGCAGCAGTTCACGAATTCAACTGTATACCTCAAACTTTACATCCTACAAACTACCAGTCCCCAAGATATAGAAAATGTGCAGTCACACCATATTAAAGAGTTTAATACACTCTGACAACCATATTTCAAAAACACGTGTACAACTCCTCCCCCCCCCCTTTTTCATGGAATAGCCTCTTTCCTATTGTGTCGTGCAACCTCGGGTGTCATTTCAATTCACCAGTGTATTCACGATGCCTGTCTATGCCACTGGATGGAGCGAGGTGTCCAATGATGTCCGTTTTCTGTAGCCAAACTGTGTGGCCACACAAGTCATGTGACTCATGAAATGCTTGCCAATAACCCCTTTTTCCCCTCCTTTAAAAATGTGATAAAATAAATGTTGGACAACATTCTCTAGTATCGCCAGAGTTTCGTCTGCGTGTTGCCACTCTACACACCGTCGTGTTGCCAGGCCTCTCCATCGGCCTGCCACAGGTCACACTATACTACCTGGCAATAAAAACAGTTATGACCAACTCAATTCATCATTGCAGTCTGTCGTCGTCTCCTTGTACCCCTTCCCCACTTTTTGCAGTTGCCCTCTCCTCCTGCTTAGCTTGGATTGCAGGAGAGGGAATGAAGCGTACACACATAAGTGCTAAGGGAGTCTGTTACAGCACCCACACTTTGTCAACCATTTTGTTATTACAGAGCGTGGGCAACCTGGATATTTGGGCAAATTGGTTTCAATTCATTAACAAGAGGACAAAGAAACATCGAGACAAACAGTGATCCTATTTGGTCGGTTGTGAAAGGCTAACCACTTTTATATGGAAGACACTTCACTGCAGTCACTGGCCACGTGCCATGCTGTCTGACACTTTTGAAAAACGTATTCGGACAGTTCGGTCAATGAGCTGCACATGCAAACATTTCCGTACTCACTTATATATTCTATCTGTAGATTGCTTACTCGAACACCGTCAATAACCTTGATGATGCTGATGAAGAACACGACGCATTCTATTGTGTCTGTATTTGACTTGAGTCATGAAGTGAAAGAATAACATGGTTCCTTAATGCCAAAAATTATTAATCACACAAACCATCATTGAATGAAGACTGTGTTGACACTGTGCTCCATCAGTGCACTCCATACCACTGCTATTTCAGACTTGAAGAGCCTGACTGTGTTACTGCTATGCCTGGACACTTGCTTAGAAGCAACCTCACAGAGCTTCCCAATATGTCCACAGCTGAACATACTAGGTGCCGATGAGCAGTGCATGTGCTAGACTTTCTGCAATAGCTCCAGCTTGAGTTGCCTGGATAGGAACCATGTTCCTTGAAGGCATCTGTGTGGTTAATATAAGGCACGTTCATCTTAGCACTGGAGCTCTGTCCCGATATACACCGGGATCTATGGTGACAGCGACGCTGCACAGCTGATGTGCCGTGAGTTAGTGAGTGTGCTGTTGGTGTGTGAACAGACACTAGACTGGAGCGTGTTTTAAATGTTTCTGCATGTGCAACGTGCCTGTCAGTTCGATCCTGTGTCCACATTGAAGCCTCTATCTTTTGGTGAAATTTTTCTTGTGTGTAAAAGGCACAAGCCCACATCATTACCACAATAAAAGACTGAATTCTCTTCACAATATTGTATATATGATGTAATTTAACAATAAAAATCTGATCAAAATAAGCACTTTGTTTTTATGTTGAATGGCTTGGCCATTTTGTCATTCCCATAACACACAGGACCAGTTTGAGCATGACAATCTTGTGCAACTTTCAGAATACATGTACTGCAATCAGAGACTGCATGAAAGATCACTGAGCGTCATCTTCTTCCATATCTTGTGCATCTCTGATGCCTAATAGCAATAATGTCCAAAAAGGTGACAAGTGTTTTAAAGTGGGCTTGCTATTTCCATCAGATTATATTTGACTGAGGGTTGCAGCTCATTACATCTTTGCCTTTGGCATGGGGAATAAATACTTGATACTTTTGCTGTTCGTTTGTCCAAACCAGTTGATCTAATTTGTGTAATAGCTCACTCGCATTACAACATAAAGTACCGAGACATCTGAAGCCTTTTCAGCCTTTGTTATAATTTCTCACGTTTCATACAACACTTTGTAATGTGGCTTTCCCCATCTCGCACATCGTGTAGAACTTCGCATTTTCACCGAGAAAAAAGTACTAGCACGCTTGGTAATTAATTCATAACGCCACCGAATTCGGTACATTTTGAAACACCACTTACCCCCAGCCCTTTTGAACTAGCTCAAATGATACGAGCGACAGTATTCAGCAGCAGCGCAAGCACCATTACTGCGGACTCTCTTTTTTTTTTGATATGTGTGAACAGCATGCCTTTGCATAAGTTTTTGTGTGTGTGTGTTTGTGATCATGCTGCTCGACCAATAGGCGCCAAAAACTGCGCGAACTAATACAGCGCACCCATCAGAAAGCTTCCCTGATGCTGTTGCGAGTGAAATATGGTCAACTGGTACAAGATGCAACTTACGAGAGCACCTGCACGAGTTTCTTGAGAAAACAGCTACTACTGAACTGCAAACACATCAAGGTAACATGTTACGCAGTACCAAAATCGGGTTTTTCATCTAGTTCTGAAACAGACAGTAGTAGCCGCACTTATTTCAAACACATTATTGATGAGAATTAATCGTGGTTTCCTGAAGGAATCAGTTAGCAGCGCTATTTTTAGGTAACGCAACAGGGTCATCCAACACGTTTTTAATGGTCAATTCAATTTTTGTGGAAAAGCATTCCGATTTTTTTGGCACCCCTAACAGCTTTCGTGTGGCACAAGACTGACGTCTATCGTGTAACTTGTTTTATCAGAAGCGGAGTAAATTCTGCACATTAAATACGTCTGCAGCGTGCCCGAGGATTCTGCAGTAGGCCACCTTTGTCATTATTCGAGAAACAGGAGCAGTAGTTGGTTACTGGTAGCAAAACAAGCACAAACCTGTACTCCTGGTTTCGTGACTGGTTGGGGCTCTCTCTATGCTCCAAAATCAGCTTGTACAAACACTTGTTTATTTTCACACTCATGCTAAACATTACCTGGTTATCAGAAGCGTATTTCTGCACCATAAATCACGAAATGACTGCAAATTTGTATGTGCAAACACCACATGAGTCATCCGCGAGTGTACACAGATGCCGTATTTACATACTGCCATCATTTTCTGCACTTTGCTGTTGATGTCGATGATGATGCCAATGCTTTTACTTTCAGACTTTCAAACTTTTACCTGCTAACGTTCACAATAATCTTTAAAATTATAACTCTTATTTTATTACTTACTACTATTCATAATTTTGTGTAGCATTTCAAAAATGTATACGCAACTTAAAAAAATTTGTTTTTACAATTACACAAGCTTTGGAGACAAAATCCGAGTCAAGATAAACCAACACACAAGCAACATGGGCGCCACGGAGGAAGGAAATGGGCGCCTTGAAACGGTGCGTTCGCAGTGCGTGGTTGCTTGTTTTACAGACCTCCGTGTTTCGTAATGTCTCCGTCATTGACAACTTGTGTTTTCTTGCTCTGCCACGACTAACGACGAAAAGGCTCTAGCATTGATAAAAACGTCCTGCGAAATAGCGGCTCAATTAGGTTACTGTAGTCAGGTCGTCTGCAGCTCAGTGGAGTATGTCTTCAGCCACTTTCACTGTCACTGCCCTGAGTATATTTTATGCATGCATTTTTGTTCTCCCTTAACATTTTTCTTCTAGCTGCTTTGATGCTGCCATGTTTTTTTTTCTTTTTTAATGCTGCTTCTGCCATTTTTGCATTGTGGTTATGTAACTCTCTTTTTCTTATTGACCAACGTTGTTAGTTCAACAAATTTTATTTTATGCATTCATTTTGTCAACTTCATGTGTTGCCTCTATTAAGCTTTTTCTAGTTGGGAAGAACTTAGTTCGCTTCTTACCTCTGTGCACCATTGCTGCTACAGAAGCCATTTCATTTCGTTCGTTCTCTCTATGTCGTTATAATGTCCGTTTTCTAGTACATCGTCCTATTTTTTAAGGGCTATCCTGGATTCACGCTAGTCGATCTCGGCAAATATTTATTGCCCTAATTTTACCTAAGTGGGCCAGTTTCTTAGTGGTTATAACTAATAACTATTATCTTAGTCGGCATGGCTTCAGAAAAGGTTACTCATGTTACACTGAGTTATTTAGGTTCATGACTAATATTCACTTTAATCTAGACACAAACGATAGAACCAATTGCCCCTTCTTTGATTTCGCTGTGTGTTCAATGCTCAAACTAATTACCATTTGATTTCTACATTGTCTGTCCTTTGTATTCCTTCATTACCACCATCTTAGCTACAAAAACTTTCATTCTTGGTGGTCAGCTACATCTCGTCTAATGTTTTCGACATCACCTGCAGTGTTGCCCAAGGCAGTGTGCTAAGTCGGTTACTCTTTCTAATATACATTAAAGGGGCCCTGCAACACTTTTGAAATGGATGTCACTGTTGGCTCATGATGCCTCACAAATCACATACCGAAATATTTTTTTGAATATGCCGATTACAAGCGGAGTTCGAGGAATTTGTGGAATACTTCAAGCGCTTTCTCTTTTCGTAAAAGCGAGTGCACTGAAGGCTACTTGGGTAGGGACACAAGAGGGCAAAAAGATGCACCCTTTTGTCAGCGCACGTCATGACCTTGAGCACTTTCCTTTTTTTTAGAATGCATGGCTACTTTCAGGCTCAGCACAAGCGCTGGCACATGGCAGCAGTTGCAGTGGCCACAGTATTTGCATAGCCTATGATGCTCAAATCAGTCAATGGCTGTGGACTCGGGTATGACACAGTAATCCAGGTATAAGGCATCACCTGTAGAGAGACGAAGGAGCACTTGCTGGCCCACTTTGAGAATTAATTGTGAATTTTAGACTGCATGCTGCACTGTAATGTTTGGCTCATGTGCTTTTGGGAGCTGCGACTACCAATCAGCAGCGTTTTCTGACAATGCTAAAAAAGAAAGTGTTGCAGGGCCCCTTTAAGGACTTACCTGCTGACCTTTCATCCTTGATTTAGTTACATGACAACAAGTATATCAGCTATTGCAGTACTAATTTATGGGCTAGTTTTTCTTTCTCTTTTTTGATGATCATTTCATTTCTCAAATGACCTTAACTTGATGTTCAGGTAGAGTGCAACTCGGCAGAACTCACTCATTGTATGAATTAACAATACCTATATTTCAGCTGCCCCTTTATACAAATAAATATCTTTGTGTTTACCTTTCATCAGATTTATCCTATACTACGGCGTGTTGCAGCTATCTCAGCAAAAGCTCAATCTGCAGGTTACCTCCACAGAAACTTGTGCAATGCATCTTCTAATGTATATGCATTATCATATCTTATCTTTACCCACATTTAGAGTAAGCTTCATCTACATGGTCACCATAACGAGATTATCTAGTCCATATGTTGGAAGCCATTACAAATAGGGCAGGCAGATTCACCTACAATAAAACATGACACCATAGAGTTTCCTAAATATACACTAGAGAGAACTCTGGCGATAGTGTCTATGAGAACTACCATGCATGGCAAATCAGCGAGCAAGGAATGATGCGTAGTACACGGATTCGTCCAATCTTTATACATCTGGATTTGTGTGTATTCGTGTGGCTTGGAGCTGTTTTTTCACAAAACGAAAATCAGCAAATATTCAGTGATCGCACTTCACCACGTTATTCTTCTAGGCTTACCATTTCAAATCAGGTCATGAAGTTCAAAAAAGTTTCTTTTCTTTGAAACAAAACCGAAACCAGCAATAAATGAAGCCACAAGTGGGATTCGCCACCCGCAAGTACGAAGAGTAGGCAAATCTGTGTACTACCCATCATTCCCAGGGTCGTTGAATGATCACAGTGCCAGAGTCCCCTCTAGTTAATTTTAGTAAACTATGCATGACATGGCCCAGCCACATCACTGCTCTTATGTGTCTCTTTCACTGGTAGAGTATTGTGATGAATTTTAGTACTGCTTTATCCTCCTGTGTACACGTCTTGGCACATTCACAGCACAATTAGTTTCATGTGCACTCATGGTTACACGCAGGCATTTAAGTTGTCATTACAACCTAGGCACTTGCATATTCGAATCAGTCTTTTGTATCACATTGCATCTAACTGTAATTATAAAATTTTTAGTAGACTTTCAGTGATAATCTGATTCGTTACATGTTGGTATTGTGTAACATTGTTGCCCCTTGCCATTTGTAGTTTTTGTTTTACTGTTTTTCCTTTGTGTTTTTTATCTGTCTTTCAGTTACTGATGTCCTCCTATCAGCGTGTAAGGTATTTTGAATGAATAAATAAACTGGCTCTTGGTCTTCTCACATTGAGGGCTACCCTCACCAGCCTATGATAACTACATTCTACCTTGCCCCTGAATTCTCTCATGTGCATTGCCTGGGTCCCAGGATTATATAAAATCTACCACTCTGTTTCTCTGTGAGGACTTTCCATATCCTCTTCCTATTTATTTAATTTCAGAAAAAGGTGTTCATTATGTGGAGTTCATTTCATTCTTCTAACATGTTTATTATTTAAGGGTGTGTGAATATTCATGTTTAGAATCATAATAGAGTGCTTTGGTTCAACTTTCAAATACAGGAGAATATCTAAAGTGTCTAAACACAGCCTAATTGCGCAACTCTGTTAGGTTGGTGTCCAAAAAACTAATGCGATTGAGATTATGCATAATGCAGATTATGCAGATTAATGCATAATGAGATTATGCCATTCCTGCATGTCGTGGCTCCAGCAAAAAAAGGCAGGGAACGTAATGGAAGACTGTTGTATTGCAAGCAAAAAGTCAGATCTAGTCAAGAAACTAAAAATTACTTCAATGAGCTTGTGAACAAAAGAAAGGTTTGAAATACTGGAAAGAGTTTTGAACTGCACTTTATACAGGTATTACAAAAATTGCTTTCTGATACGTTCTCATCTACTGAGGTGGCCCGCGACCGCAGGTTTTTTGCCTGCTGAAAACATCATGAGATCACGACGAGAGCCTGAAGACTTGTAATGAGGCATGACTTCTGTTTCTTCATGACAATGTGTTTGACAGCAGTTTCTCACCATGCTGTGTGCTCGAGGACATGAGCAAATTTGATTTTCTTAGTTATTTCTTTTAATTGTCAATAAAACCTTTAGTATTCTATTTGATATTTTTCGCCGCTATATGGCACTACTTGATCCAAGATAAAGATCTAGTTTCAACCCTAAAGTTAATATTGTAGCTCATCATCTCACCTTTCTGTTTCGTATCTTCACACTGAAGTCTTTCATGACTATGGTGTACTGAGTGTAGTTCTCTTGCATTGCATATTCAATATACTTGCCTATTACTCCTTCTTCACAGTAAAGGGCAAACAGAGGAGCAAACGCCCGCACCACTTTAAGTTTATATCTTATTTAGCTGAATGACTAGGATTGCTGGCCCTTCACAGACAATATGCAATTCTTGAATGTTTCTGGCAATGTTTTTGTGAACTAGAAGCCCTATGCCGCACTGTTTTATCGAAAAGCCCTCTGTAGCAGTGTGCCCATTAGTGCTGTATGTGCCTTTCCAGTTCTAATATCTCTAAGGTCAATTATATTCCACTCGAAGTTTTCCAAAGCTTGAAATAACTCTGCTAATCTAACTGCACTTGAGAAGGTACTTGTGTTCAACATTGTGCAGGACAGATAACCACAGCTCAGTTAGAGCTACAGTATAGATACCAAGGGATGAATGCCATAGGCAAGGATGGCAGCGGATCGATAAAGTCACAAAATTTGAAAGTTCACTCACTTAAAGTGAAACCAGCTCCCACAGAATAGGGCTAGTTGCATATTATTGGCAGAAGCCTGACCTAGAGTGTACATAAAATAATAACCCAAAAATGATGAATGGTGATGACTTGCTGGTATCTAATGCTAATACGGAGTGATGCAACAAGACTTATGAATTGTGTTAAACAATATGCCAGGCCTGCACAGAAGACTGAGCACAGTCACAGCAAAAACTAGAAGAGCGGCCTTTCAAAGCCTTTTAAAACACTCATTATGGAGGCGGAAATGTTGTAGGCCCGTGTGCTCAGATTTGGGTGCACGTTAAAGAACCCCAGGTGGTCGAAATTTCCGGAGCCCTCCACTACGGCGTCTCTCATAATCATATAGTGGTTTTGGGACGTTAGACCCTACAAATCAATCAATCAAATCAAAACACTCATTGGGTAACTACTGCAAGCAAAGATGCATAATACCCACTAGGGTACTAATAATAAAATTTCTTGGGTAGTAAGTCGACATTCACTATGCTATTTTTCATCATTTTCCTGAGAAGCGTGTATCCGCTAAACACTTGCAAAGAATTTTGAGCCAATTGTTCATGCGGTGGCTGAGTACGATGAGGAATAATAGCTAAAGTGGGTCTGTGCCACAGTTAATAGGGGAACAAGAACAAACTTTTGTAATTGGTTGGAGTATTGGATGACCCTCTCGTTACACTATTCGCATTGTGCAGCGACTGGTTGTTCTTTTGCCGTTTTAAAACGCTTTGTAAGTCGTATTAACGCGATTGCTTTTTTGACATTAAGCCTTCCTAAGGCAAGTTTGCCAACAAATCCTAAGCACCGGTGTGGCTCAGTGGTCGAATACTGGGCTGGCACCCAGCGGACCCAGGTTCGAGCCCTACTGTGTCATTGGTGGTAGGTTTAATTTTGAGCGATGTGGTTAAGGACACCGATGGCAGTGGCGGACAACTGCACGTGACCCGAGTTGTGATGACATAACAGCTTTCGCTGTAAAAAGTATTGAACTTTTCCGATAGCTCGCCAACTACCAGAAGGAGCGGGCTGCAGCTACTAATTCCACATAGTGGCAGGTTTCAACCAGAACTGTCATTAGCCCTGTTTCACTCTGACCTTTGGTTTGCACGCTACAGCCGCTAAAGTGAGCACATGGACAAGATTTTCTTTGAATTAGTGCCCAAATGGCAAAGAGCTGGAAGAATGATGTGTGTGTGTGTGAAGTACAGCTGATATTTGGGAAAACTTTCACATAAAGATTTGGTTGCTTCATCAAGCATACGGGGAGCATTATAGAAGTTGTACTCAGTGCTATGAGTGGCTCAAGCATTCTGATAATGACATAATGTAGATCGATAACAATGTTGAAAAAACGTTTTCCTTGGGTCAGAAAAACGAGTTGAAATTTCCCAATTTTCTCAAGCACTTGGTTCAGAAAAATGTGACTGTGGCAAGGAGTTACAAGTGTGTAGCAAAACATGTGGTACTTGAAATAATACACATGTTAATCTTGATAATTATGCTCCTTAGATGATTGGAACCAAGCCACTCTGGGGAATTGGCCAAGACTCGAGCAGATGATTTGATCTTGAGTACCTGGATTCATACTAGAAATTATGGCATCTGGTAGAATGAAGTTATTCTTAATTACTAAATTGTTCACTTTGATTAGTCATCAAGAAACAGAAAAAACGCATGCAACAAATCTGTGCTTTGCAATGTAAGAAATACGCTCTACGTAATGATTTTGTGGAGAAGCGAGGTACAACACACACTGAAGAGGCAATATATGCACTTTGTTGATGCTCTAGCTGATGACAAAATTATGACTGAGCCATTTGTAATGGTTGGGCAGCTTTAATCACCCACTTGTTATGTAACTTGCCATGTATGGCACCTTGTTGTCTTATTCTTCTAGCACACTATATAACCTGTGTTATATAACACAGGTTATACAAATATGACAAAAGCACAAGTGATGAGAAAACACTGACAATGAACAGACTAGTGTAGTGAAATATTCAGCAATGTATATCACAAGGCTGTTGTTTTCTTTGACTAACTGTTAAAGCCAACACTGTATCAATTGTAAGAGTACAATAAAATAAGATTGTTTTTCGTTGACTGGAGCTTTTTCGAAAGTTAAAAAATTAATCAAGAACTGCACATGAGAAACAGAGGTGGTTAAACACGAAGAAAAATATATACAGAAAAAAACTCGCGAAGGAAAATTAAGGAGATTTCACACATTGTGGGAATCTATTTCATGCAAAGTAGTCCATAATGATGATGCCTATGATGCAATATTTGGCATTGAGCCAAGTGTCATTGCATGAATGAATGTGTTTTGATAAATCTTGCAGTTTCATGCTCATCAAGGACTTACCAAAAACCTTAACTACACAGGAGTTCGAAGGGTAACTTATGGTCTGACACATCGGCAGTAATCTTACAGCACAGCCGCCAGTTTCATCACAACAAAGTGCATGCTATGGTACGACAATGTGAAGATTGTTTATTAGCATATTCCTACGTGGTCGAGCAACACTTGAATGTAGTTTGCCGAGTCATATGAAATGTTTATTAGACACACAAAAGTGGAGGCCACCCTGGAAACACAATTGGCATTAATCCAACATGACAGCTGTATTTTAAGTACACATATGTCAAATTTACTACCTTTTAATCAGACTACAGTGCCGGCCCTACAGCCATAGTTAACATTACACTGATATGATGCCTGCATAGAACCTTTTTTCAAAAGCCGTCTCGAGACATGCCGTGGCTCTGTGGTAAAATACTTGACTGCTGTGCAGAATACCGGATTTTGATTCCTGCTAGTAGCCTAATTGTCATTCTTTGTATTATTTTGGTCAATGCTGCCAAAGCCAGATTTTATTTAAATTGCTCACTTAACTTGCCAATATTTATAAACTGTCATCACGTGCAACGCAAACCACAGTGTACCGGCTTATGCTGCCTGTGACTGGAAAAAAGGGTTTCATGACGTACATAACAGGACACTCAATGTATACATGTCATAACCAGACAGTCATGTTCGTCATATTGTCATTCCCCGCTGTGCCTTTTTCAGTTGTACCAAGTTAAGGAGGTGAGCTCGATAGCACCCACATGCAGGCCTCTAGATAGATATAAATGCTCAAAGTGCCTTTATTCTTTAAAGAAATGCTTTGCTTTTAAAAGGCTTTCTAACATAAAAAGAAAAGCTGCTCAAGCATGCCACTGACTTACCCAAGGTGAGCAAAAAGCAATCAAACATCTGAGAGACTAGAAGATGCATTGAGTGAGTTACTAAAAGCACAGGTTTTGTATATTAGGAAATATCTGTTTGTGGCACACTGTTTTGCTTATTGTCAATGATATTTATTGTTTGAAGTGAATAAATATGCACCATATGTAAAAAAATAGCCAGTTACAAGTGAAAGTATTTATTCTAATTACATCTGCTATTTTCATTAGTGTTAGCTTTAAGCACCTTTCTGCTCTATTTCTCCCAACCCGCTCATGAAATCTTCAACATTGTTAGGCATATCACTGGTACAAGATTATTGATTCCATTGGGCACCCCGTGCTGGACCACCATTATCTAGGTCTTCCTACTCCAAAAGTGTGCGTGTGTGTATGCCTTCTGTGTGTCTTCATTTTTAGAGCGCCATTACCATTCCACCTGGGTGTACTCCTAGTCAGCAAAATTAATGCATAAGTTATGAAGCATCAGAGGCAATAGAAAACAGCCACAATATGGTGTGGCACTTAAGGCAAACAAGCTGGCATATTGTTTCCTTTAAGCTGCCAAAACTGTTTTCTATTAGGACGCTCATTGCTTAAAACCGCTTGCTAAAACCAATGTGTGTATTTCGCAACACCGCGCGATCTTTAAAAGTCTGAGTAAGAAGGAACATAGAAGGATGTGCTGCATATCGTGAAGCAAATGGCTCAGCTTTGTTGACATACTTTTGGAAGTTTTATTGAAAGTGATGTTATTTTGAATATTATAGGATAAATATTTTTGCTTAATCTTCTAATACAGATGCTGAAGAATTGCCTTCATAGCTACAGATCGCTTAAAATTTAAAGCTTTCGGTGGAAGGAGTTTCAGTTCATGCAGTTTGCACTTTAATGCATACATGCAGTAATACACTTTTAGTGCAAAACTTCCTGGGGTACAAATTGTTTTTAAAAAAGAATACTTTGCGCACCTACCATCCTTAATTCACTTGACAGTCGTTCTGTCAGATAGACTCATGGCGAGTAGAATGTCGACCATCCTGTGAAGGATCCTTTGAACAGAGCTCTTCAAGCGGCTTGCCGCCTCTCTCGCGCTTGTTTTATTGGCTTCACACCAGCAGCATACATAAGAAAAGTTAATTCCTAGAGAAGAAAAGAACGCTGGCCTGGATTATGACGCCGGGCGTTTACTTCAAAAAAAAAAGTTCACAGCAAGAGAGTACAAGCGCGTTACGCAAACGTAGCTTGAACACACCAGATAAATGCGAGTTTCTGCAGATCGCGCGGGCACTCGCATGCGGTTGCTTGTAGTTGACGAACACGTACGCGAAACACAAGTGCTCACGACAAGGCAGAAGTTTGCGTGCAGAAGGCGCCCACAACACAGTATTTCTTTTTCATTTTCCTTTTTCCTACAATACTTCCACTTCGTGATATGCGGTACCTCGTCGTTCCTTGATGGCGTCCAAACGCGCTTAGACATCTCGACGGGCAGGGCAGATCATAAGCCCTAATGTTCGGTGGTACAGTGCCTTAGCAGCATCACAGTCAAACTACAAGCAAAACTTGCAACTCTTTCCGAACTGCTCCTACCAGAAACAAAGGTGCACGGAGCGTCGTGTTTCCCATATTGGCTTCCTTGAAGTGGCGACAACGCGCAGGCGCCTAACATGCCGCACGTAAAAATGCGCAGTCGGGCGCGCGCACTGAGTAGTTGTTTTTTCCTCCATGTTTGGCCGGCGTGTTTCGCGGGCTCAACAGGGCGACGGCGCAACCTGGAAACGAGAGTACGGCGCGGAGGCCGTTGCTAGGCACATGTCGTGGCGGCGTCCCTGCGAGAGTGTAACCAATAGCGCGCCGCTGCGGTTGCCATGCGTTGAACCTACTGCAGATTACAAATGCGCTACCGGGTTACCGGGGGTACCATGATACTGGAATCGGAGTGCGCATGCGCAGATACGTACGTCACCCGTACCGCTTCCTGTGCGTGCTGTATTTTTCAAATATCACGTTACCGTTGTGTACGTTGTGTACGTAAACATGGCGACGATCTCGGACACCCACTTCGAAGTGATTTCGGCATAGTTGTTGAAATATTCACTTTGTTCGCAGCAAACGACTGTTCAAAGTGGCTTCGCTTGCCTTCAGTTAGCTTCGATGACCGAGTATTATAGGTAAGTTGGCGTAGTTTTTGGGATAGCTTCCCATTTCGAACGCGCCTAGGCCTAACTACAACATCGATGTCAACAAATCGGCAACGTAGGCGCTCTGGCGTTTAGTGCGTGGCTCATATTTATTTACTTTTATTATCAAAAAAAATAAACTTCTAACAATTCTTCGCGTGGTGGCCTAAGCAAACATTCTCGTTTGCCTAGGCCTATTCACCTATTAACTTATTAACTATCTAATAGGTGGCGCCACCATCCCAGCTGAGTCACGTAAACCACGTAAACGTCATTCCACTAAACTATAAGAAGCTTCCCACAACGCACGTTTGCTGCACGGTAACGCCATTCTTTTAACCTACGCTATCACTCTAACGCTAAACGATAACTGTCTATTGTCGGCGTGGACCACCTCACACGTTACGCGGAGGCGGCAGCACTACCCGCAGCAACCGCGATGGAAGTTGCATTTTTCATCTTGCGCAACTTTGTTCTTCGCCATGGTGCTCCCCGTGAACTTTTGAGCGACCAGGGGCGTGTTTTCTTGTCTCACGCCATTCAAGCCCTGCTCGCTCAGTGCGACATGGTTCATCGCATGACGACAGCATATCACCCGCAGACGAATTGCCTCACAGAACGATTTCATTGCACTCTTGGTAATATGTTGACAATGTACAAAGCTTCAGACGAGACCAATTGGGACACTGTCCTTCCATTCGTCACGTATGCGTATAACAACGCTACGCACGCGACAACAGGGTTTTCCCCTTTCTTTCTGTTGTACGGACGCGAACCATCGTGCACGCTGGACACTATCCTCCCATACACGCCCGACTCCTCTGAGTACACTGCCATTTCTGATGTTCCCAGGTACCCAGAAGATTGCAGACGATTGGCCCGTTCGCTTACAACCGAGGACCAAGGCCACCACAAGCTACAGCATGACACCAACTGACATCACTCAACTTTCACGAATATAGTGCTCTCGTTTGGCTCTGAATTCCATCGAGTACTCCTGGCTTTTCGTCAAAATTACTGGCACGATACCACCGGCCCTACCGCATTTTCGCCCGTACGCCAGCAGTCAATTATGAGATTGAGCCTTTGACACAGTCTGATGACTTAGGCCGTCGTGGCCGAGAAGTTGTGCATGTAAAGTCAAGTCAAGTCAAGTTTAATAAATAGTTCAGTTGAATTACATGGTTAACGTTATTAAAGCAGGAGGTCTCAAAGTTTCAGAGAAACTGACAGGGGGACCTCCCATGGCTACATGGATGGGGTAATTAATTAATTAATTAATAATTTTTTATTTATTTATAGAATACTGCGGACAAAAAGTCCAAGAAGGGTGAGCATACATGAAACACACTAATTAAACAGAATGAAACAAGGTTGCAAAGTGTTTTTTACACAATTTCTTTGCTATAAGAAAGAGGGGTTATGAAATTAAAAAAAAGGTAACAGTTGAACAACAAGGTGATAAAACAATTCAAGGAAGTCATGGAAGAAGAGTATTTACACAAATGGTCAAGGGCGTTGAGGAAATGCTTCGGTTAGTTTATTCCGATCATCTATTGCTTGTGGGAAGAAGGAGTACCGAAAAGTATCAGTCCTTGCGAAGACTGGCGTTAGGAAATGAGGATAGTGGTGTCGAGTGGGTCTGCTCAACAAGGGGGATACGTATGCTGCGGTGTCTAAGGGTAGCCTGTGGTTCACTATGTCTGAAAGAAGCTGTAGCCGACTTTTTGTTCTTCGAATTTGTAATAGTTCTATTTCATTTGCCGTTAGTAATGAAGTTGGGGAGTCGGTTGACATAAATTTACTATATATGAATCATACTGCTTTTCTTTGAATTCTTTCTAAGTTTTGAACGTTAATTTTTGTGTGGGGATCCCAAACTATGGAGGCGTACTCAAGTTTAGGCCTAATTAAGAAAAAGTAGGAGAGTAGTTTAACACTAGGCGGAGCAGTCTTGAGCTTGTGGCGGAGAAGGCATTATTTACGGAAAGCGGCAGAACAGATGTTATTTATGTGCAAATTCCAGGATAAGGTACTTGTTAACGTTAAGCCTAAGTATTTATAGGAGGCAACTTTAAGTAAAGGTGCTTCAGCTAAATTGTATGTGTAGTCTAATAGGACTCTTTTGCACGTTATGGGGAGATACACACATTTGTTTGCATTAAAAAGCATTCCCCATTGTTCACACCATTTTCATACATTGCCTAAGTTAGTATTAACATCACATTGGCCACTAATGCAGGTTACATCTCTAAACAAAACAGAATCGTCAGCAAATAAACGAATTTGTACCGGCGTGCTAATTACATTGACAATGTCATTAATGTAGACCAGAAACAGAAGGGGGTCTAGTACGCTCCCCTGCGGAACGCCAGAAGTCACTGGAAGGCAGCCGGATTGTTTTTCTCCTACCTGAACATATTGGTTGCGATTGAGTAGATAAGCTGAGATCCAGGAGATAAATAATTCTGGTATACCAACTAACCGAAGCATTATAATTAGTTTATCGTGTGTAACTGTGTCGAATGCTTTACTGTAGTTTAAGAATATTACATCAATTTGGCCGTTAGCGTCAAGACAAGCTGCGGAGGTATGAACGATAGTAACCACTTGTGTTGTAGTAGAAAATCCTTTTCGAAACCCATGTTGATGATTTGTTAAAACTGAGCGTTCTTCTGAGAATTCATTTAATTTATGAGCTATTATGTGTTCGATAAGCTTACAGCATGGTGATGTTAAGGAGATCGGTCGATAATTTCGTAGTACTAGGCGGTCACCTTTCTTGAATATAGGAACTATTCGTGCCGACTTCCAGTCATCTGGCGATTCCGCTGACAACAGAGAGACTCGAAAAATGACGAGTAAGTATATTGCAACAGACTCTGGAAAGCGACGCAGAAATATGTTGGGGATATTGTCGGGACCGCAAGAAGTCTTAGTCTTTGAGTTCAACAACATAGCGACGACACCAGAATAAGAAATAATGTTTACATTTCCAGCATTGTCCGCATTTATGACAGATGGGGAAGCACTAGGAGTTGAAAATACACTATGAAAATACTCATTGAGGTGTTGAGCAATGGCAGCCTGATCAGATACCATTGAACCATTGACAAAAACCTGTGATATGGGTTTCTTTTTTTCGCTAATATAGTTACAGAACCTCTTTGGATCATTCTTTATGACGTTTACGAGTGACGTATTGAAGTAGTATTCCTTCGAGGTGTGTACGGCATGTGCAAGCTTATCTAGAGCGTCAGCTATATCTTTGCGGTCAGCATGCTTTTTCTTTATTCTTTTAACTTCACGCTTGAGATGAATGATGCTTCTCGTCATCCAGGGCGTATGTTTATGCACCTTTTTACGTTTAGACGGTATAAATTTTTTGATATAGTAGAAGCTTATGCGTTTAAATTGGTCCCACAATCTACAAACAACGGTAGCTACAAAATCTATCAGACAGGTTTCTAGGTGCTCGATAATGCAAGCATCGTTGGCTTGTGTATAGTCTTTCACACAATGAAAGGACAAGTTGGCAGTTTCCAAAAGCGGTACCAGAGGGATAGAAACTGACACAAGGTAGTGATCAGACAGCCCTTGCTCAATTACTACGGTATGTGTACTGAAATCACGGGGAATAAATACCAGGTCTAAGATAGACCTAGCAGAACCCTGATAATTCGTTGGTTCATGAACCAATTGTACCAAATTATGTGCGAGCATGATGTCAAACACTGCATTTGCATTGCTGATATTGGCTGTAAAGGTTTCAAAACGCTCCCAATATACTCCGGGGGGATTGAAATCGCCAATCAAAAGAACTTTGTTGCCATGGTATTTACACATGTGTTCCTTTAGTTACAAAAAAATACAGCAATAGTATACGGACTTGGGAGGTATAATTAAGAAGCTTGATTAACAATAAAAATGCGATCAATACACATCATAATGGTAATACTCACTATTGAAGAATAACAAGCAAATAGTCAAAAGCAAGGGAAGACAAAAAACAATAATTAATGAACAACTCTACGTGACAAATGCAACACGTTTCATTATCAGTGTTATCAATTATACAAAGGCAAATTAAAGTAGTAAAATCGCACAGAAATGTGGAAAGCTATTAACATTTCTTTACACAAATCGGATGAGTTCATTAATTCCTGAACATAATATTTCTTGCTGCGCGAAGTGAAAATATGGATGTTATGCGATGATTTCGATTCGAAAGGCAATGAACTCCAAATGGCTATGCTAGTAAATAAGGTTGAGAACTTGTCGTAGTTCGTCCTTACGGCTGGCAAAAGAAGATTATTGCACTGGGAAAACCGGGTGATGTTACTATTAGTTAAGTGACGATGATCAATACACGCGATAAAAATGTCATGCGGGATGAGTCTAAAGGCGACAATGGATCTTCTATGACAAAATACTTGTCTCAATGGGAGTATGTTAAGCCGAGGAAACAACGAGCTACAGGAAAAGTAAAATGGGCTGAAAGTCATTAATATAACTGCTTGATTCTGAAGTCGCTGGAAACGTTCGATGTGCGTGAAATATGTGTTGACCCAAGATGATACGCAATACGAAATATCGCTATGAATATAAGCAAAATACAAAGTGCGTATGATGTGAGGTCTTTGCTTTCCGAGTACCTCATTTGTGGCTTTGCTTTCGAGTACCTCATTTTGATCGTCGTGATTTGCGAAGTCGACGGTTAAATAAATGATGCACTCTCCGTGCACTTAAGCGTCTGGTGAGAATTTGGACGCTCATGAAATAGTGGTGCGGCTGCAAAGTGTTGTTACTGAGCCCGTGATCTCCGGTGGCCATTGCTCCTGTATTGCTAGCTTTCTAGCGAAGTGTGTGTAAGTACTTCAAAGCTGTCACCTGCGCGCATTGCTAGCTTTTTAGCGAAGTGCGGAAGTACTTCAGCGCTGTCAGACCGTGTCAGTCGGCAAAGCAGACAAATTGTTCGGCAGTTTAATATCGTTAGGGGGGCTAATGCGGTTAGCTGTGGGCAACATTTATTGAATGCTGATTGCCGTGGGCAACATCGTGACACGTCAATAGTTCGCAGCAGCTTAGTCTGCCAATTACTGCCCCGCGTTCTCAGGGATTACAAAGAAGCCGATTTACACCTACCTATAATAATACAACCTCGTCAAGCTGTAAATTCAAGCAGTTACGGTACACTGAGTGGAATATCAAGGTTTCGTGCTGCGTATTCGGGGCGCCTACTAGATGAGGCGGAGAGAAATGATGGCAAGAAACTGGTGGACCATTTTTTTAGAGGGGGGGGGGCGGACAGCCTTAACGATTTCTCCGTGTGTTCGCGTGTGGCTAAGCTGCATGGTCTCCATACGTGGCTAAGCTGCATGGTCTCCAACTAACTACGGCAAACAAATGATTCTATTCTCGGCCATTTCGCTCTGGAATTCACTTACCTCTGATATTAAATCTTCTAAATCACTTTGCTTTTTTAAATCCAAACTAAAGACTTTCTTGTTAGGCCCTTCTGTTTGATTTAATTGTAACTGTATTATCATGTCTTTTTTTACGTGTATTCCTTGTTTTTTAGTGTTTCCTGTTTATTATTCTAATGTTTTTTTTTGTTTTATTTTGTTTTTTTATCTTTCTCTTTTTTATGCTGTGTTTATACTGTGTTTAATTGCTCACAATGTATTTCAGTGTTGCTTGATGATTACCTTTTTTTTCCGTGGGAGGTCCCGCCTGCGGTTCTTACCTTGGGACCTCCCAGTGAATTTGTACCCATGCACTTTAAAAAAAATACAATTTCCCTTTCAAGAAATTTGCATATATATGTTAGCAGTGCTTTGTATTATAATTAATTTAATGCAGTGTGATTAATTATTGTTAGGATGCTTCGATTTCCTGTTATATACACATGAAGATAATATACATTTTCACTGATGAGACTAATAAATGTGTCATCAATACGCGGTAAGGGGTATACATCCCGCTTAGTTACGCTGTTTAGTTTCCGGTAGTGTACACAGAATCTCAACGTGTTTTTTTTTTTCTCACGAGAACTACCGGCGATGCCCACGGGCTGCTAGATGGCTGAATGACATCATCCTGCAACATCTCCTGCACCTGGCTTTTTATAACCTCACGTTCTTTCAGCGAAACTCTCTAAGGGTGTTGTTACACTGGCCTGGTTGTTTCCTCTGTTATAATCCTGTGCTTCACGATCTGCGTGCGACGTACTTTTGATGAGGTGGAAAAACATTCTGCGAATTCTTCTATCAGGTCTTCTAGGATTTTTCTCTCGGTTGGCGACAGACTTCGGCTGATTGAAACTGATGTTCCAAGGTCATGCGTAGTTTCCGAAGTATTGGCGGCTCTGACGCAATGGCAGATAAGTCGGTAACTTCAGTAGAGCTGTGTAGAAAAGCGATGGCAGTGTCTTTTGCGACATGCGGAATTTCATTTCCGAAATCAGTAAGCATACGTTGGCAAGCCCACAACGTAAGCGAATAATGCCTCGAGCTATGCAAATACCTTTCTTTAGCAGCAGCTCGACATTGCCATCCGCTATTCCTTCAGAGTCGACGAATGCGTCATTCCTTACGCCAACCAGGACGCTGCATCGTGGTGGCACGGTTACGTCGCCGTCGATAACACGCAACGCAGAACTTCCCGTCTCCTCGTCTATGGCGAGCTTTGTAGAAAAAGAAATACTAGAATTCTGCAGGTTTATTATGGCGCCATTATCTAGCAGGAAATTCATTCCGATTATTACATCTCTCGAGCATTCTGGCAGAACTATGAAATCATCGACATAAGTGGCACCCTCAATGCCGAACCTGGCGGTGCATCTTCCCAGAGGTGTTATCAGATGGCCCCCAGCCGTGCGTATTTTCGGTCCACTCTAAGGAGTCAAAACTTTCTTCAAATCTTTTGCGATTGCGTAGCTTATGACTGGCAAGTCAGTCTCGTGACTTGCCTTGAAGATAGCAGATCAGACGAGGACGACCGCAGGATTTGCACGCTGAGCTCACAAGGACTTCACTAATTCCAGACATGTCAGAGAGGGAACGAAAGAATTTATTAAAGGTTAGACATGTCCACTAAAGTGATCGCCATCATTTTTTGAGGCGGTGCAGCAATGTTTACCCTGCAACTTCCAGCGCTGGCTGCACGGTGACGCTACAGGCGCACTGCGCTAGCGCTCTGAGATCACTGATGTATTCGGTTCGTACGCTGCCTCTTGCACTCTTATTGCAAGCTGCCTCTGCATCTGGCGACTCTGAGCCAGAGGACCAGAGTGGTCATACAAATACGCCTTTACTAGCAGACGCTGCCTGCGTTGGTCTTGCTAGGTGAGGCAAAGCGAGGGGAGCGACACTTTTGCCTGTGCCTTCCAGGGCCAGGACGAGACGCGAGACACCAGCCACTGCCGTCGTTGAGGAGCGACATTGTGCTACAAAGAAATGCTCCAGATTTTAAACAATCTCAGCTGCTTCTGGCAGGAAAACACCAAGCTGGGTAGCGTTATATAAAGCTGTTGTGTGGACTCCTCGGTAAGCAACTGTCCCCAACGTACACTATGTTTTCGCCCTCACAACAAGAAGCTTTTTCATTCCTACCATCTCCCCCGAATCACGCCATAGATGCGTGAAAGCGAGCCACCGAACTGGATGCAAGGAGGTTATACTACCTTAACTCGATGTTCCCTGACGATGCCTAACTTGTCGTCTCCGTATGACCACCTTCATTCTTTGAATTTGTATTGTCTTAAAGCAAGATCAGATTAGGAGCTTTGCAAATATCTGTCTGTGAGGGCAACGAAGTTAACCAGCCTAGGGTATATTTTGTGCTCCCCTCCCCGCAGTACGCAGTGTGTCGAGTGTCTGAAGTACGAGATCTGCCGAGACCGGAAGCTGGAGAGTGAGTGGCTGGTGGCCGAAGACTTCGCTATTATCAGGGAAATTAAGTATGGCTGTCTGTGGCCAACACTCTTGGTTGCAGACTTGCAGCTCGTGGCAGAGAAAAAAGACGAGATTAAGGTTGATTACAAAAATAAAAGCGGTTAATATGGGGGGGGGGGGCGTGGAAAAAGGTAAAAGGTAAAGAATAAAAACTCGGATGATCGCATGTACATGAAACTGTCCTATGTAGCATGCGGAGGCAGGGTGACTCTGTTGTAAATTCTTTAGTGAAACGTTATAAAGTAATGTTGGAGATGTGTTCGAAAATTGTACGCACAGGTTTATGTTCAACAGTGGCATATGGTTTATATTAACAGTTGGTTACAGCAGTGTGATGATACCAACAGCTACATGGGTTTCAGCAGCACCACCAGATGTCTATAGCTAATATGCCACGCTTGCACTCGCGAGGATGGTAGTCTAGACCACTGCTCCATAAATAAACTTCAGCGGTGGCGCCCTGGTACAACTGACGTTAATTCGAAGAGACAACTGCATCATTGAAGTACATATATAATGTTTAAAACACTGAACCTAGCCAGCCCTGCCTACAGACTGGAATTGTCACAAACATTAAGGTCTAGTTGAAGAGTAGTTGTGAGATATGGAATGACTCTTGTAGAATACTTGATTGCCCAGCAGAACATTGGAATCCAATTCCTGCTGGGGCCCCGATATTCATTTTTGCATTTTCAGCTTAAAGCTGCCGATGTCAGCTCTTTTTTAGTACTGCCGCGCAAAAATTGCGAAGGCCTCTTCTCACCGTTTCTAGGTAGATGTAAACAGTCAATTCACTACAGGATATACTGGCATAAGTAGTCATCTTGAAGTTTTTGCGCAAACACACGGGGACGAAGATGAGAAACACGGGTGGGTGCAAGATCTTCAAGATGAATATATTCCAACAAGACCAAGGCACAATTGTGCCGCATTCTTGTGGCACATATAAACAGTTATATAAAGAGTTGTTTAGAGCAGCGTGATGATACCAACAGCAACATTTGTATCGGCAACACCACCTGATATGTATAGCTAATATGCCACGCTTGCCCTCACGGGGATGAATGTCTGGACCACTGCTCCATAAATAAACTTTAGCGGTGGCGCCCTGGTACGATTGACGTTAACCCGACGTGACAACCGTATATTTGAAGTACATATCTAATTTTTAAAACATTCAAAACTTGCCAGCCCTGCCTACATAGTGGAATCGTCACAAACATTATGGTCTGATTGAAAAGTAGTTGCGAGACGGGGCATGGCTCTGTGGTAGAATACTTGATTGCCCAGCAGAACTCCGGAATTCAATTCCTGCAGGGTCCCCGATATTTGTTTTTTGCATTTTTTGGCTGAAAGCTGTCGATGTCAGCTCTTTCTTAGTACTCCCGCGTTAAAACTGTGAAGGCCTATTCTCACCGTTTTTAGATAGATATAAAGCATTCAATTAACTATAGCATATACTGGCATATATATACATCTTGAGGTTTTTGCGCAAACACACGGGGACAATCATGAGAAACACAAACATGTGCAAGAGCTTCAATATGAATATATTCCAGCAAGACTAAGTAACAATTGTGCCGGATACCTGTGGCACATACCCAACCGTGGTATATGAGTATGTGTCTGGTAAAAGGGGTTTGACGATGTGCGTAACGGAATTGTCTCATTTCGTATGTCATGATTGGGTAGTCGTAATCGTCAAACCATCTTACCCTACCGAACTAATTTTGGTTTGCCCTAAGTTAATTACTTCATGTAGTTTGCACCCAGGCGTAGCAGTTAGAGAGATAGATAGATAGAGAGATTTATTGATTGATTGATTGATATGCTAATGGTGTGGGCAGCATGCAAATAAATTATTCACAAATTACAAGCACATGTCCGGCTGACAAGCTTCTATGAGCCAAGGGACAGCTATTTTTAGTATTTTAACAAACATAGTATGCAGTGCGCATGGCCCCCTCAGGTCCCGATAATATAGGAACTATGCAGAGACTAGCTAAGCACGTACAATCTGTGTATGTTGAAATTTTACTAGTGATGGGGACCCTGTCGCCATTTTTGATGTGTTTTACTTTACTTTCGATATCCGAAACCACTATAGAATCTAGGGGCAGAAGTTTCAAGGAGTTTAAAAAATCGTCAGCATAGGGTGGTACTAGAGACGTTAAAAATTTATGCAATATTGTTTGTCGATACCGCCGTGACAGTACACTTCCGCGTTACAAAAAGTACTGCAGCGTATCATCATCCTAATCATAGATTTTTTTAGAGCTTCTACTGACTTTTGCTTCGGCTGAGTTTTTACGTTTGTTAGCACTATGCGCTATAGCGTCTACAAATAATGCACCTATAAATTGCTGGCACAACATGGTGAAGCTGTAGGAAGGCGTAAAAATAGCCAAAAATAAGCTTTATACAACAGGAATTCAAGTTAAGGTATAATTGCCAGTCACCATATGCTACATATATGAAGCTACTTCACTATCCCAACAAATCGGCAACACTAGCAACAATAGGCACGTCTGGGATCTCGTCCCTTTTATCGATCCAGTCGTTCGCGCTGTTAAAGACTTTCTTCGTCTACCATGCAGCACCAACCAGCCCAATCAAGCACTATGTTACGAGTATGCAGCTATGCTCTCACGCTCACCGCTCTTTTTCCCAGTTGAGTGACTTCGTAGACTGGGAGATGCGACAAGTGAGTTATTAATGCACCAGGGGCTGTTTTTCGTGCATTTGAAGGGCATGATGCGGAGTGACTCTTATTTCAGACGTGCCTATCGTTGCTAATGTTGCCGATTTGCTTGGCTAGTGAGGCAGCTTCATATATGTAGCTTCTGGTAAATGGCAAACAATACTAAACTTGAATTCCCATTGTAAAGAGCATATTTTTTGGTAATTTGTACGGCCTAATATTCCTTGCCACATTTTTTTTTTCAATGATTCATGGGTGTAATAATATGTCGAAGCGCTAGTGCATAGTGCTAAAAACGTAAAAACTCTGCCATGGCGAAAGTGCGTGAAAGCTCTAAAGAAGGCCGATGATTATGATGATGATTTGTTGCAGTACTTTTTGTAACGCGGAAGTGTACTGTCATGGCTCTATCGACAAATTTTATTGCATAAATTTCAGAAGCCTCCAAAGAAAAAGTCATACGCATAAAAAGTCGCGACAGGGTTCCAATCTCTAGTAAAATTTCAACGTATTCAGGATGTACGCACTTGGCTAATCTTTGCATATTTTCTACATTATCGAGGCCAGAGGGGGCCGCGTGCGCTGCATACCGTGTGTGTTAACATTAAAAAAGTAGCTGTCACTTGGCTCATCGAAGTGTGTCTGGCGGACGTGTGGCTGTAAGTTGTGAATGATTTATTTGTGTGCTGCAGGCTCCATAAGCTTATCTATCTATCTATCTATCTATCTATCTATCTATCTATCTATCTATCTATCTATCTATCTATCTATCTATCTATCTATCTATCTATCTATCTATCTATCTATCTATCTATCTATTCATCTATCTATCTATCTATCTATCTATCTATCTATCTATCTATCTATCTATCTATCTATCTATCTATCTATCTATCTATCTATCTATCTATCTATCTATTCAGCCACCTACGACTTTTGGCTCTCCTGGCCGTTTGGATAATGGTATCAATACCAAACTTGCTATTGTGTAACATGGCTGTATTACAAACATTACCGACTTGTCATAACAGAAAAATCCTAACATGTAAATTATAAATGTCATGATTTGCATGTCGTGGTCATGCTGCTCTTACGATGGTTTCACTCACAAGATATGTTGCAAAATTAGTATGGTATGACATGACTGCTTGGCGAACGCAAGTGACAGACTCTAGCATCAAAATAATGGCATGCGTGTCGTGTAAGAACATGACGACATGCCACACTCATGATGTGCTCGCGGCCGTTTCGCTAGCTTTGCATAAACTAAATTTGGTATTACGGGACCTGAATGGATGACGAAGGTATATGACTAATGCAAACGTGATAATTATGAGATGCGTGTTATGGTAGAACATGACTACATGTTACGGTCATGATACGCTCGGGGCCGTTTCTCTCACTTCATATGTAACAACTTCAGTATTACGTGACGCGAACGGATGACATAGGTAGATGACACGTCCAAACGTGATGATCATGACATGGCTGTTAGGTAACAACATAATTTCGTCTCACACTTACGATGCGCTCGCGGCCGTATCACTAACTTTGCATATGCCAAAAGTTGGCATTACGTCGCGTGAACTGATGTTGAAGGTATGTTACTGGTGCAAACAGGATAATCACGAGATGCGTGTCATATAAGAACATTATTACACGCCATACTCAAGGCGCCAATACGCTTCGATGTGAGCCGGCGCACGTGTGCGCCAGCGTTGGTTTTGATGCATCACGTTTGCGATGCCATGCCAGGTGCCGATATCCCCAAAGTAGAGATCAGTGAATCTGCCCACTGAACTTAATTGTGGATCTGCATGCCATAACTCGCAGGCGTGCTCGACGCTGCGTTGCTTTGATGCATGCCCCGCCACGGTGGTCTAGTGGCTAAGGTACTCGGCTGCTGACCCGCAGGTCGCGGGATCAAATCCCGGCTGTGGCGGCTGCATTTCCGATGGAGGCGGAAATGTTGTAGGCCCGTATACTCAGATTTGGGTGCACGTCAAAGAACCCCAGGTGGTCAAAATTTCCGGAGCCCTACACTACGGCAGCTTTCATAATCAAATAGTGGTTTTGGGACGTTAAACCCCACAAATCAATCAATAAATCATGCTTTGACGCATGTTCGTTTGAGCGCACACGGCATCCCTCCGTCACGATGAAAGGCAGACGCGGTTCTTTCTAAGTAATATCGTCGGTGCGAAATGCAGCATGTCGCATCACTCGCCAGTTGCCACTGGGCCATGCCGACGGACGCTGGTCGCGGTCGCTCTTGGCGTCCCACTATTGAGTGCTCGCGTTTTCTTAGCCTGGCGTCATTGCGCCCAGCCTGCGCGTGCGTCAACGTTGCGTCGGAGTCCATTGGTCCCTTCATGACGTGCTCGCTGCCGTTGCGCTAGATCCAGATGCACCAAATTTGATATCGTGGGAAGTGAATGGATGACGAAGGCAAACACACGTCCAAACCTGATAATCATAATATCCGTTTCATGTTAAACATGACTACATGCTACATTCAAAGCGTTTTCGCGGCTGTTTCACTAGTTTCATATATACTAAATTTGGTATGACGTGATGCAAAAAGATGATGAATGTAACTAAAGAGTCCAAATTTGATAATCTTGATATGGATTTTATCGAAAATAGACTAATTTCTACGCTCATAGCAAGCTCGCAGGCGCTTCGCCTGCTCCATATATATCAAAGGGGGTATCAGGTGACTTTAATAGATGACAGAGGCAAATGAAACGTCCAACCATAATCTTCATGACATCAAAGTCATGTATGGCTTAATTTACCACCACCTCTTAACGTTGTGCTGATTTTAAAGTGACCCATCACCCTTCCTAATTCGTGCTTCACATGTCATGAATTCCAAGTCTACGTGAAATGTGCTAATTTTCTATCTATCTATCTATCTATCTATCTATCTCTCTCTATCTATCTATCTATCTATCTATCTATCTATCTATCTATCTGTTTATATCACGCCTGAGTGCTCGCATGATCAGCTAATTACCTTAGGGCAAACCAAAATTAGTGCGGTAGGGTAAGACGGTGTGACGATTGTGACAATCTATTCATGAGTCACGACATACAAAATGAGACAATTCCGTCGCGCACATTATCAAACGCTTTGCGCCAGGCACATGTACATATAGCACGTTTGGGTATGTGCCACAGCTATGCGGCAAAATTGTGACTCGGCTTTGTTGGTATATATTCAACTTGAAGTTCTTGCACGCGTCTGCGTTTCTCATCTTTGTCTCCGTGTGCCTTTGCGCACAAACTTCAATATCAACTCATATGCGAGTTTATGCCCTATGTGATGTACACTTTATATCTACCTAGGAACGGTGAGAATGGGCCTTCGTAATCTTAACGCGGGAGCACCAAGAAAGAGCTGACATCACAGCTTTCATCTGACGAATGCAAAAAGTAAATATTGGGGCCCAAGCAGGAATTGAATTCCGGCGTGCTGCTGGGCAATCAAGTATTCTAACACAGAGTCATGCCAAGCTTTGCAACTACTTTTGCAATAGACTCTAATGTTCGAGAAAGTTCCAGTGTGTATGCAGGGCTGGCTGCGTTCAATGTTTTAAACATTACATATTCTTATGAAGAGAAGGCGTCTGAAAAATACCTTCAATTTAGATAAACAGGCAGGCATATAATATGGAGCCCAGTCTGCACAAACTCGCCCTAAACATCGTCCTCTTTTCTATTACGTTCATTTGTTGCGCCCCGTAGCATTAACCCCGGCGGCGAAGGCACCACCTCGGTGCTTGGTTGGTTCGAGTTATATCGCTTTAGCCGAGTGACATGAACAACGTGAGAACACGATCGCGCGCTGGTGGCGTTAAGAGGTTCGATTTCATATGTCACGTCGGTGACTTGGCGTTCCACGCAGTACGGGCCCGAGTACGGCGAAGTCAGCTTTTCGTATAGCCCAACTCGCCGTGATTTGCGTCCAGAGAAGGACAGTGTCACCACGACTGAAGTGAACATAACGATGGCACGCGTTGTAGGCCAGTCGTTGTCGTTCCTGTGAATAACTCAGAGGCAGGCGAGCATTCTCACGTGCCTATAGAGCTCTAGAGATCACATCGCGGGCATAATTTGACGTGTGGCGAATGGCAGGAAGAAGCTTGTCAAAAGGCAACGTGGGTTCTCGTCCGTGGGAAAATGGCGAGAAACCTGCAGTGTCATGCCGGGACGTATTATAGGCAAATGACACAAATGTGAGAGCGAAGTACCAGTCACGAGGTTCGGAAGAAACACACATGGCGAGCATGTCCGTGATGGTTTTATTTAGCCGTTCTGTGAGCCCGTTGGTTTGAGGGTGATGCTTTGTTGTGAACTTATGCTAGCACAAGAACGTAATATGTCTTGGATAACTTGTGATAAAAAGTAGCGACCCCAATTGGTAAGCTGTTGCCGAGGAGGGCCGTGGTGTAGTGTGAAGTCTTCTAGGAGAAAGTGTGCGAGGTCAGTCGAACAACTGGTAGGAAGGGCCCGCGTGATGGTACACCGAGTGGTGTAAACCGTGGTGACTTCTATCCACTTCTTTCCACTGGCCAGTAAAGGGAACTGTCCTACTAAGTTAAGACCTACCATATAAAACGGTTTGGATGAGATCTGAATGGACTGAAGGCGTCCCGCTGGAAGGGTTGCTAGTTTTTTGTGGTGTTGACAAGATTTGCATGAGGTGACATAATGGCAGACGGATTCGTTAATACCGGGCCGAAAGAAGCGACGTCGAACGCGGTCATAAGTTCTTGAAACTGCCAGCTGACCAGCTGACGGAATATCATGCAACTGTGCGAGGACAGTCTGACGCATATATTGTGGTAAGACCAACAGCAGCTCAGGTCCGCCAGGATGCGTGCTGTTGCGATATAATACGCCATTTCGGAGCAGGAACATGTGAAGAGACGGAGAAGTTGTGGAACTACAGAGCCGAAGGATTATATCTCGGATGTGAGGATCACGGCGTTGCGGATCTCCGATGTAGTTGAACGCGGAAAGTGCCAAAACGCAAGACGACTCATCGCTCTGAGAAAGGTCTGCTGGGTCTATTGGATCACGCGGCAAGCAATCAGCATCCTAATGGTGGCGGCCTGATTTGTAGACAACCGTGTAGGAATATTCCTGTAGCTTAGAGCCCACTGACCGAGACGTGCACTAGGATCTTTTCAGGACGACAACCAGTCTAAGGCGTGGTGATCAGTGACAACCGTGAACGGGCGTCCTTACAAATACGGCCGAAATTTACCCACTGCCTGGACGAGCGCGGGGCATTCACGTTTCATGATGGAGTAATTTAGTTCTGCTGGCGATAAAAGACGGCTAGCGTATGCAATACCGCGCTCGCAGCCATGATGTCATTGTGCCAAAACGGCTCCGATTCCGTAGCCGCTGGCGTCGGTACGCACTTCCGTTGGAGCGCATATATCAGAGTGGTCGAGAATCAGTGGCGTCGTAAGTGTGATCGTCAGTTCAACGAATGCTCTGCCTTGTTCAGGTCTCCACACAAAAGTCACATTTTTTAGTAGTTCCGTGAGTGGGCGGGCGACGTCAGCGAAATTCCGCCCAAATCTACGAAAGTAAGAACAAAGGCCCACAAAGCTTGGAACATCGTTCGCAGAGGTTGGCACAGGGAAATCCTTGACGGCGCGGACTTTCTCAAGATCGGGACGAACACCAGAAGAATCGACAAGGTGTCCAAGGACAGTGAGCTGCCGAAGGCTGAAGTGACATTTCGGTGAGTTCAGCTGGAGCCCTGCTTTGCGGAAAACCGTAAGAATTGTTGAGATACGCTCGACTTGAGTTTCGAAAGTGGGCGAAAAAAAATGGACGTCTTCAAGAGAGCATAAGCAGATTGACCACTTCAAACCATGAAAAAGAGCGTCCATCACTCGATCGAATATAGCCTGGGCAATGCATAGCCCGAACAGCAATACTTTGAACTGATATAGTCCGTCGGGAGCTACAAATGCTGTCTTTTCACGGCCCAGATCATCAACTGATATCTGCCAGTACTCGGGACGAAGGTCGATGGAAGAGAAATAATTTTCTCTACTAAGGCATCAAGAGCGTCATCTATTTGTGGCAGAGGACACGCGTCTTTTTTTTCTAACTTTGTTAATACTTCTGTAGTCCACACAGAAGTGCCAGCTAATATCCTTCTTTCTCACGAGCACAACAGGCGAAGCCCAAGGACTTGAGAAAGGTTCAATAATGTCTCAGGCAAGCATCTTGTCGACTTGCTGGATTACGTGGCGCTTGGTGGAGGAAATCCGATAGGGTCACTGGTGTTCTGGATTTGCATCGCCGGTATTGATGCAATGCCTTACGACGTTCCTTTGACCTAGGGGTCCACCATATAGATCAAAACGTCTTGATACGACGCAAGAAGGCCACGAAGCGCAGACAGATGCTCGGCCGGGAGATCAGAGGCAATATTTTCAGTTATGCAGTCTAGTGTACTGCCCGAATGAACTTTGACAGATGGTGTATCCTCTGTTAAGGCGGATATGCGGTAGTCCCTGGCCGGGGCAAGGAATATCCTTCGTGGCAGCACTTCAGGGCAAACTCCAAAGTTCAGAACAGAGAGACATGCCACCTTGTCCTTTATTATGATGATGGTGTGGAGGAACGCAACATTGGGCGAACACAGAACTGTAGGGTTAGGTGAAATGACATAATCGCCGTCAGCCACAAGAGACGTCGATATACGTCACCACTCGACAAGATAGGCGAACAAAGTCGGCGGAGCATCGCTTTGGCGGCGCTGGATCAGGAGAGTCAATGGCGCGTGGTAGGACGACCTAAAAAAACCAGCAGAACAGTCAATTAGGGTGGAGTGCTCGGACAAAAATCGAGTCCCAAGATGATGTCATGTGGGCAGTGGTCCAGTACGTAAAACAGAACAGTGGTATGACGTCCAGCAACATTGACGTTGGCGGAAAACATCGCAGCGACCGCTGGTGTAGCACCATCGGGTACTCGGACAACAGTGATTGGAGCAGGAGTGAGCACTTTCTTGAGTTGAGCCAAAGGCTGGAGTTCATGACTGATATGTAAGCGCCAGTGTCAATGAGTACTGCATCAGAAGTACCGCCAATAGTTACTTCGATCAAGTTGTTTGATCGAAGAAATCGTGGCGTGAGAGTGGTCGGGTGCCCGGACTTGGTCAGGCAGAAGAGATGCTGCCTCAATTTCGTGGCGCACAATGCACACGATAATGTCGGAAGCAGCAGGGGTTGTGGCGAACGGGCGTCTTCGCAGGTAGATGATGCAGTCGTGTTGGGAAGACGCGAAAAGTGTGGAGTGATGCGACGACTTTTCGCGTCTTTGAAGCGTCATCATTCATTTATAACGTTGTCTACGGTTGATGAGTTTCGAAACACAAGGAGAGTGAAGGCGTCATCGGCGATTCCTTTGAGGATGTGCGCAACCTTTTCAGATTCCGGCATCTCGTCGTCAACCTTCCAACAGAGGGCGAGCACGTGTTGTATATATGTAACGTATGGCTCAGTGCAGGACTGGAGTCGGCGCGCTAGTTTTGTCTGCGCAGCACGATGACCCTCAATGGGCTTGCCGAAGAGATTGATGAATTTATGTTTACAGAGGTCCCAAATTGTGATCTCGAGCTCCTTGTGGCTGGCAAACCAAACTTTAGCTGTGCCATCAAGGTAGAAAATACTATTGGCCAAAATGAGCGTGGGATCCTAGTTGTACAGAGCACTCACCCATTCGTACAGCTGAAACCATTCCTCCACGTCAGTAATGTCACTGCCCGAAAGATGCACTGGTCATGCGGTTGGGTAAGAATGATGGTGCGTTTAGTAGCGGCTAGATACGGTGCTATTGGTTGCTGCGTAGTTCAACGAAGCACGGTAAGGGTAGCCTCCGAAGAACGCTTGTTCTCGTCTTGATCAGGCATCGCACAGGCAGCCAAGGAACGTCCACTGTGTAGAACCGTCGTGGATGGTGACTGTGAGAAGACCCACACTCTCCACCAAAATGTAACAAGGATAAGGCGTCTGAAGAACACCGTTACTTCAAATAAACAGGAAGGCATACAATATGACCCCCAGTCTGCACGAGCTCGCCCTAAACATCGTCCTGTTTCTTATATGTTCTTTTGTGGCGTTCCGTTTCAATATGTACTCTAATGATACAGTTATCACGTTGGGTTAATGTCAATAGTACCAGCACACCACCGCTCAAGTATATTTATGAAGCAGTGCTCCGGACTACCATCCTCGCGTGTGCAAGCGTGGCATATTAGCTAACTACATCTGGTGGTGTAGACGATAACTATGTTGCGGTTGGTAGCCTCACGCTGCTCTAAACAAATGTTTATATAAATTATATGCCACTGCAGATCATGAATCTGTGCGTACAATTTTCGAACACATCTCTAATAATAGTTCGTAACGTATCACTAAAAAAATTACAACAGTCACCTTACCTCCACATGCTTCGCATAACATCATTCTCATGTGCGTGGAATCTTCCGAGTTTTTATTCTTTACCTTTTGCCTTTTTTTTGCCCACCATATTCGTCGCTTTTCCTTATTTCAAGAATCTCATTCTCCCCTTTTTTCACTGTCGTGAGCGGCAAGTCTGCAACCAGTACTGTGGGCCACAAACAGCCATTATTCACTACCCTGATTGCACCGAAGTCTTCGCCCATAAGAAACCCACTGTCCAGCTACCGGTTCCGGCTGAGACTGCACTTCGGACACTGAACACACTGTGTACTGCGGGGAGGGAGCGCCAAAGATACCGCAGGCTGGTTAACTTTGTTGCGCATAGAGACCGTTATTTGGAAAGCTCTTAATCTGGTCTTGCTTTAAGACATGACACTTTCAAAAACCGAAGGCGGTCACACAGAGACGACGAGTTGGGCATGGTCAGGAAACATCGAGTCAAGGTATTATAACCTCTTTGCATCGAATATGTCGGCTCGCTTTCACGCATCTATAGCGTGATTCGGGAGAGACGGGTGGGATGACAAACCTTCTTGTTTTGAGAGCGAAAACAACATCTGCAATGGCGACAGTTGTTTACTGAGGAGTCAACACAATGGCTTTGTCTAACGCTACCCAGCCTGGTGTTTTCCAGCCAGAAACAGATAAAGATCGTTCAAAATCTGGAGCATTTTCTAGCAGCACAATGTCGCTCTTCGGCGACGGCAGCGGCTCGCGTCTCGTGCTGGCACAGGAAGACACCCGCAAAACTGTCGCCCCCCGCGCACCTTGTCTCGCCTCGCAAGGCCAACGCAGGCAGCGTCTGCTAGTAATGACATATTCAGTTGGTCGCTCTTGTCCTCTGGCTCAGATTCGCCAGATGCAGAGGCAGCTCACACTCAGAGCACGAGAGGCAGCGTACGAACCGAATGCATCGGTGATCTCAGAGCGCTAGCACAATGCGCCTGTAGCGCCACCGTGCAGCCAGCGCTGGACGCTGCTGGGTAAACATTGCTACGCCGCCTCGACAAATGGTGGCAATCACTTTAATGGACATGGTTGACCTTTATTATGTTCTTTTTTTCCCTCTCTGACATGTCTGATTGTAGCGAAAGCCTTCTGAGCTCAGCACATAAATCCTGCGATCGTCCTCGTCCGAGCTGATATCTTCAAGGCAAGTCACGAGGCAGACTGCGAGGTGCTGTAACGATAGAATTATTGACGTTTCCTGCGCTTTTGCTAGCCCCCTCGTTATTGACAAAATGCACCTATGGCCCCGTCCTTGTGAATTCGCCGCACACATGCGCAAAACGCCATTAACAGCCCACATGCTAGAAGTATTACACGGCCGCCGATACCACCTTCCGAAATGCACGCTCGCACTCCTCACCACGTTCACTTGCCTGCAGCCACATTTTCGGTTGGCTTGTGTCACGTAATGCGTCGTCCCTGGCAGATGGCGCCACACTCTCACTTTGAAGTTAGAATGGTCGGGAGCGCTCTGAATCGGAGGCTGACGTTCTGAAAGAACCAACCGAAGGTACTCCGAGCACTCGAATTCTACCAACCCAAGGCGCAGCCATTTCTCAAAGCGCACTAGAGTGCACGAAAACGCCTAATTGTATACGCAAAAAAATGACTGCTTGCGCTTTGGATCGCGCGTTCAGATTTCAGTCAAGGCAGTCTTGGCTTTCGCTTGACGTTGAAGACGACAATTATCTTTCACTCAATAAATATAAAAACAACCAGAGAAATTGTTCATTTAACACGCCAGGTTAAGAAAACGACAAAGCAGCAGCCTAAGTCCCGCTGCTTCAAAAGTTGAAAAATACACTTGCTAATAATATACGCGCAGCTAAACTTCATTACTTATTGGTGACCCTGCCACAGTTCCTAAAAAGTGGTCAGGTGAAATTCTGGCGCAAACTTCAGCCTAACAAACAAAAATCAGTCGAACGTGTTAAGCTCTAAGATGAGATTGTCCGAGATTCTAAGCAAATCGCGATTGAATTTAACCGCTATTTCCACTGAGTGTTTTCTGACCCGTCCGAGTGTGCCAATTCAATTGATAACTGTATTAAAGTTGACCCTGATTTCATAACATTTGAAGGCGTATTTTCATGCTTCCTAATATCAAATCTAAATCGCCATGTGGCCCAGACAACATTCCTAATGTATTTCTTCATAGGTACGCCGATTCACTCGCACGTTTCTTGGTTGTAACTTTTGGCTCGTTCTTGTCGCAAGGCATTGTCCTGAAAGATTGGCTCATCGCCCGGGTGGTCGCAGTGTTTAAAAAAAAGAGATAATGTCATCTTAACATGCTATAGGTTCATATCACTACCTGTGTCGTGTTGTAAACTCATGGAGCACATTATTTGGAACTACATTTTGATCTTTTTAGATGAGCGTAATATTCTGTCACCATTTCAGCATGGGTTTTGTAAAAGCCTTGCTACCACTACTGAGCCTATTACTTCTATTCATCCCTTCTCTGCTGTAATTAAAAATCAGGTCAAACTGACGTAGTTTTCATAGACTTCAGCAAAGCCTTCAAAAAAATTTCCCATTCAAAGTTAATTTTAAAGCTTAATGTACTGGGTCTTCCATCTACAATCGTAAACATGGACAAAATATTACCGGCATTTCCGCGTTCAGTTTGTAGATATAAATGGTTCTCATTCAGACTTTCTTTCAGTTAATTCCGGCGTCCCCCAGGGAAATGTTTTGGGACCGTTACTTTTCCTGATTTATATTAACGATCAAGCACCTTGTTATATTAACGATGTAGTATCATGTGTTAAATAAGGCATTGAAATACAATTATTTGCAGATGATTGTTTGTAATCAAGCACAATTATTTCTTCTTGTGATCAGCAAATTCTAAACGATAACCTTGAAGCAATCAGCAATTGGTGCGACCTTAGGACATGAAACTAAATACTGAGAAAACCGTATTTATACGTATTACTAACAAAAAGCAACCTTATGAAAATCAGTACACAACCAATGGTCTTCCTAACTCGCAAACTGATAGCTTTAAATATCTTGGCGTTACAATCACTAGTAATCTAACGTGGTCCTCCCACATTCCTAAAGTATGCGCCTCAGCACGACGAAAACTAGGCCTTCTAAGACATAAACTGAAAAATTCACCTGCGAACATGAAGCGTCCTTTGTATAACTCAATAGTACGACCATGCCTTGAATGCGCAGGCATAGTCTGGGATCCACATACTAAAAAAGACATTGCAAATCTCGAAGATTAGCCGTCCGCTTCATTTAAAACCGATACCACCGTCATGGCTCCACGACAGAACTAATAAAAATGAATAAAATCTCTACTTTGGAATCTCGACGCAAATTGATTAGGATAAAATTTCTTTTCCAATTATCACACGAGAATATCAGACTCGAAACATCGGCCTTGCTGACTCTGTTATTATCACGTCCCACCAGGAGTTACCATTGTGAATTTCACGTCTAATAAAGCGCGCACTAACAATTTTAAGTATTCCTTTTTTCCTCGCACAATAACCGACTAGAATAACCTTTCAGATGAAATCGTATGATCCGATAATGTGCTGAAATCTATTGATCAAATGTTTGATTTGTAAATTTTTCATTATTATTTCACAGTGTTTTTAAGATGCTGTACATTGTCGTGTTTATTGTTTTTACCTCGCTAAAGATTGTATAATTGATGTAATGCCTCTGTAACATACACACTCTTGCTTGGGGCCGAGTGTGGTCTGCAGTATAATTAAAGAAAGATAAATAAAACAATAAAGACGAAATAGGAACAAATTGACGTGGGCCGGGCACGCAGCACGTCAGCAGGATAACCGCTGGTCATTAAGGGTATTTGACTAGGTTCCCTGAGGAAGCAAACGCGCGAAGGGGAGAATGGAAGTTAGTAAAAATTTCGCAGGTATAACGTGGCAGCAGAAAGCATAAGGCCGGGTTGATTGACGGATAATGAGAGAGGCCTTAGCCCTGCAGCGGGAGTAGTTAGGCTCGTGATGATGATGGTGGTGTTGAAGAAAGTAAGCATTGCTAACCCATACCTAATTATGCAACATTCACGCGATCCCCACCCCCCTGCCACTCTGCGATGCACTTACTTGAGTTCTCCCCCTGGAAGGATGCGGGCGGCAATTTGTTTTCATTCTGTTGTGCAATAAACAGAATTCAAAGAAGACTTTCTATATGAACTCCATAGCGACAGCTCATATGCTTTTTATTTAGAGCCGGAGTATAAATGTCTGGCATTTTTTCCACTTTATGAGAGCATTATATTTCGCGGTTTCTCTTTGTGATGCAAAAGCAACGTAGCCTGGTTAGCACAGCGTAGATAAGATAGCCAGCTATGACTCCAATTTCGTTTGACATTGTTCTAAAATACTTCCCAGGAGTGTTATAGGTTAATTAAACGGAAATATACACAGAAACGGTTAAAGTTGCGGCCCTGAAAGAAATTCCCAAATCACTCGTTAGAACATCTCTTGTGTTCTGCAGGTATCTACGCAATAACCGAAGATTGCGCAGTGCATCGTTTACGATAAAGACATATTTGACAAAAATAGGCCGGGCCGAATACGGGCCGTATTTGAAAACCCTGGGCCGGGCATGGCCGGGCCGGTCATGAACTTTTCAAACGGCCCGTTCAGAGCTCTAAGCCGGAATGCCAAGAACTCTTGGCGTAATTACTTAATAAAATTAACGCGCCTTTTTCCTGTTCTTTTTGAAACACCTTCGTGGTAATATTCAGATTGCTGAATCTCTGCCACCGTATCTCTTGAAAACAAACCTTTTAATATATTCTTTTCGCCGTAGCATAGCTGATTGGAACGACTTACCCGTAGCTAGTTTATGCAACACTGACACTATTGATGCTAGTAGTTGTTGAATATGTCTTTGTTCTTAGTGCATAATTTCTTACTCTGCTAGTATATTATTTAGACTCACAGTCTTGTGCTTTGAAACAGTTTTGTTCATTTTTGCTTCAAATTTTCTCATTCTAGCATTATATTTTTCTTCTTGTCACTGTAGTCTGTTAATTCAGAATCTTAGCGCTTCTTTTATTGTCTTTTATGTCTGTTTACTTGGTACCCTTCTCTTCCTCCCGCTCGGACCCTCGCTGGGTCTGCAGCAACAAATAATTAAATTGATAAATATACAATCAATTAGTTAATAAATAAACAAATATAAATAGAGATCAGCACTATGGCTAGATAATTAGGCCACGCATAAAAGTTTCGAGGGTGAAACCGAGTAAAAAAACGAGAGAGAAAATAGAAAGTATATTATAAATGAAAAAAAGCAAATAGACAGACATGAAAACTGAAAAGAAGACAACATAGAAAAACAAAAAGCATGCAAGAGAAATCGAAAGGGAAACCAAGAAAGTGAGTGTTGCGTGGATGACGAGGAATGCAATAAATCGGAGAAGCTTCGCCAAGAAAGACGGAGCTGGTCAGTGTTGTTTGTTTCTCTGCTTCCTCTTTTCCAGCTTTTTCTTTGTTTTCTCTGTTAAATTTTCTTTATATCCATCTTTCTTTCGTCTTCGTTTTCTGCCAATATTTTTTTCCCTTTCGGTTTCTCACTTGGTTGACCTTTGTATTTTTGTACATCGTTTGAGCTGTCGTGTTCCCCTCGCAGTAACGCCTTCATCAAAGTGCAAGCAATGAACGTCGGCGACAGCGTCAGCGTGCTCCCTTATTGTGTTTTAAAGGCTTTTTTGTAGTTTGAAAGTTAAGGACAACAACCGTGGGAAAAATCCATGACAGCAGCCCTTGTTTCTGTGTGTGCTTCCTTTCAATAAAACTGACTGGTGGGCTATTTTAAGTACACTGCGTATTAACAAAGTCCCGCATCTCCAAAAATAAAATGAAGGTGAAGGAGCTTGCTCCATCGGCCAAATCCGGTAAACCGTGAATTCTCTGTACAGTGTCAATTTTCATGAAAGGAAACACGGGAGCACGTGGCCTGCGTACTCCGGCAGCTGCTGGCAGCGCGTTCAAGCGGGAGCGACAGCATGGACGGATGGATGGATTGATGGATGGATATGGCTGTACCCTTTAGATCGGGCGGTGGCTAGCGCCACCAAACCGTACTAATTAATGAACCAAAAACTAGATTTATTTTTCCCCTTAAATAGTTAGGTTGAGGATTCGTACTTTGCAGCGAAGGATTCAATTTTCACTGGTGCTTTGACTTTAGCCACCAATCGGATAACCTCCTTCTAGTTAATTCTGCCCGCTTAAAGTCTATTTTGCCCTCACTGTCTCTGAAACCCAGTGCTTTGAAAAACTCTGCGCCATCAACCAGAACTACAGGGTGAAGCCCTTTACAGAACATTATCAAGTGTTCGGCAGTTTCTTCTTCCTCTCCACACGCACTGCATACCGTGTCTACTGCTTCATACTTGGCCCGATACCTTTGTTCGCAATACTGCCGTCCTGGCCTCAAACAGTAGAGAACTATCATAAAGGGTGCTTACCAGCGCAAACGACAGGGCAGGAGGGGACAGGAGAAGAGACGAGACAGAGCGCTGACAGAAGCACCCTTTATGATGTTATACCAACACACCCAATCCTACTGTCTCTTGAGAAGAGAACTAACCCGAGTATTATCATAGATCCTTTCTTTGGCTATTTCCTGCATAAAAGTTTGATAGATCTCTAGTGCGGATTTCTTAATCATGCCAATTCTCCACATATCGTTCTCAGCTTCCTTCACCTTCTTCTTGACCGATAATTCTTTTTGGTTTGACCCCCTGCTGTTTTCCAAGTATTTACCAGTAAATTTTCTGGTTCGCTTCCGCCATTTTGTATCGACATTCTTCAAGTATAAGTAGCTAAATACCTTCCTAGCCCAACGCTCCTCCCGCATTTCTCTCAATCGCTTCTCGAATTTTATCTTGCTGCTAGCTTCCCTGCCCTCAAATGATGTCCACGCCATATCACCTTGTACTCCCTGATTTGGTGTATTCCCATGAGCTCCTAAGGCAAGCCTACCTAATCCACGTTGCTTAATTTCTAATCTTGCTTGAACATCTGATCTCATGCACAAGACCGCGTTGCCGAACGTCAGACCAGGAACCGTGACCGCTTTCCATATTCCTCTCACAAAATCATACCTTTTGTAATTCCACAGTGTCCTGTCCTTCATTACCGCTGCATTCCTGTTACCTTTAGTCGACACGTATATTTCGTGTTCCCTTAGGTACTCGGCCCCATTGTTTATCCATACGCCCAGATATTTGTATTTATCTGTTATCTCTAGCGTGACCTCCTGTATTCTAAGCTTCATGTACAAGTAGCTTCATTGTCATAAAACCTTTGTTGTCATTAAAAATTATGACTGCTGATTTTTCCTTACTGAATCTGAAATCTAACCTATCTACCTCAATACCGCAGATGTCCTCCAAACTCTGCAAACCTTCCTTGTTGTCGGCCATTAGCACTATATCATCTGCGTACATAAATGCTGGTAGTGCCATCTAGCGGCGAGCAAAACAACCATTCGTTGCTGATATGGAACCAGCGGCAATATTGCGACCCCATCCCCCTTCAAGGCGATTTCGCGAGAGCTGGTATTCGCCTTGAAGGGCGAGGGGCTGCAAGCTTGCAGTTCTATATCAGGAACGAATGGTTGTTTTGCTAGCCATTATATGACGCGAAAAGAGACTGTGGCTGCTCGCGCTCCCGCTTGAACACACTGCTAGCAGCCCCTGTGGCACGGAGGCGACGCGTCGCCGTGTTCCTTTTCATAAAAACTTACACAGTATGTATGTTATATCATCAATACGTGACAATACGTGACAATACGTATCATCGATGCGCGACACGAGAGTTGTTATGGTGTAACTGTATATACTCGTTTTATATACACTTTTTAACAATATTGTCACTGGGTCGTGACGTGAACAAAGAGAGCGGACTGCAGGTCGGACAATAAACTGTTTATTTGGGCGTAACTTGTGGCTACGTAGAAGGAAAGTCAGATTACAGCAAAAGGCTGGCACTGGTAGTGGCGTGCAAAGCGTCAGCCGTCGATGCTGCTCTTTGGCAGCAGCGGTGGCAGAACCGGCAGATCTACTGATTTTCGTCTGTTTGCGCAGATTTTTTTCGTCGACCACTGCCTTCCTGTCGGTGGCCTGTGTGGAAACCATCTCCCTGCTATCAAGTTTCATCGCATCGTGTGCCATTTTCACGCCGCGATTTCTTCGGATCAACTGATATCTCCAACTGAAGCTACCGACGATCTTACCGCTGGGGGCCACCACCATCACCGAGCTTCACTATAAAAGTCACCGACCCTGAGGACAGCGGCTCTTTGGCAGCAGCGGTGGCAGAACCGGCAGATCTACTGATTTTCGTCTGTTTGCGCAGATTTTTTTCGTCGACCACTGCCTTCCTGTCGGTGGCCTGTGTGGAAACCATCTCCCTGCTATCAAGTTTCATCGCATCGTGTGCCATTTTCACGCCGCGATTTCTTCGGATCAACTGATATCTCCAACTGAAGCTACCGACGATCTTACCGCTGGGGGCCACCACCATCACCGAGCTTCACTATAAAAGTCACCGACCCTGAGGACAGCGGCTCTTTGGCAGCAGCGGTGGCAGAACCGGCAGATCTACTGATTTTCGTCTGTTTGCGCAGATTTTTTTCGTCGACCACTGCCTTCCTGTCGGTGGCCTGTGTGGAAACCATCTCCCTGCTATCAAGTTTCATCGCATCGTGTGCCATTTTCACGCCGCGATTTCTTCGGATCAACTGATATCTCCAACTGAAGCTACCGACGATCTTACCGCTGGGGGCCACCACCATCACCGAGCTTCACTATAAAAGTCACCGACCCTGAGGACAGCGGCTCTTTGGCAGCAGCGGTGGCAGAACCGGCAGATCTACTGATTTTCGTCTGTTTGCGCAGGTTAGTTCACGCCCGGTTTAAATTTGCTTTGTTGTTCTTAGCGAGTTTTCTGTGCTGCCGCTGCTGCCAAGTGAATTGTATTTGTTCTGTGTGCTACATTTCCTGGTACTATGTCGACACTAAATGCATGCCCTACATGTAACGATGCCATTAAATCCGATGAATTGTCGGTGGCATGTGGCGAGTGTAGCCACTGTTTTCACATTGGAACATGTGCAGGCATATCAGAAAAACAGTATAAAAAGAAGTCCGAATCGGCTAGGCAAAAGTGGGTTTGCTCTACGTGCAAAGATAGTGGAAAAAGTGTCGAGATTACTGAAGGGAGGCCGGAAGCTGAAGTTGACATCAGATCTATTCTCAGTGGCATAAGTCAGAAGTTAGACGAGTTGTTGCCGCTCAGGGAAACAGTGCCAAACATCGAGCGGTCGATACAGCTCATGTCGGACAAGTACGATGAGATGTTGACAAGGCTTGCCGCACAAGAAAAAGATACGAAAGAAATACGGAAAAGACTTGAACGCCTTGAACAGGACACCTGCGCTAGTGATGATGCTTCAAAAAAACTTGAGGCCGATTTAAATGAGCTCGAGTGGAGAAGCCGCAAGTTTAACTTGGAAATACATGGTGTAAGCGTCTCTGAAGGTGAAAATTTGCTTGCAAAGGTAAATTCTGTTGCCAGCATGATTGACGTTTGTGCACTGGACGCAGCAGACGTCGCTGCCATTCACCGCCTCCCATGCAAATTTGGCAAAACACCAGGTATAATCGTTCGGTATGTCAGACAATCTGTTAGAGACGAATGGCTGCATAACCGGTCAAAACTGAGAGAAAAGAAATCAAGCCTGTTCATCCAAGAGAACTTGACCAGCCAAAGTCGGCAACTGCTTCGAGAGGCTAAGGAATGGGCGAGGGAAAATCGGTACAAATACGCATGGCACAAGAACGGGAAAATCCTGCTGCGCAAATCTGACGGCGATTCCGTGTTAGTAGTGCGTCACAGGACCGACTTTCCCGTCTAAGCCTGCTAGTTGCTGACTGTATCTAGATTATTTCATTCCTCAAAATGGCTAGTCAAAGTCCCTTTCTTCCACACGAGCTAGACGCTTTTGTGACAAGTCATCACGCACATTCCTTGAAGTGCCTTCATCTAAACGTTCGTTCACTCTATAACAAGGAAGAAGATATAAATGACTTCATCAATGGTTTTCATTTTCTGTTTGATGCAGTAATGCTTAGTGAAACTTGGTGCAGGGATGATCGTGATTTGTTCAATTTTCCGTCTTATCAATCGTATTGTGTAAACAGAACTAATCGCCGAGGCGGTGGCGTTATGCTGTTGCTAAGAGAGCACGTAAACTGCGAGCTGCTTTCCAACTTTTGTATCTGTTGTGATGATTTTGAAATAATAACAGCTCGTGTGAATGACTGTATGTTTTCCGTTTGCTATAGACCACCAAGTGGAAATCTTCCTAGTTTCTTTTGTTTCTATGAACAGCTGTTATCATTTGTTTCAGAAACTGGCGATTATTTGGTGTCTGCTGGTGATTTTAATATCGACCTGTTGACCATTTCTGCACCACAAAAGGCCATGTTAACCATGCTGACTTCTAACGGATGCGAAAATTTAATCTATGTACCGACAAGGGTAACTACTGAAAGCGAAACACTGTTAGATTTATTTATTACTAATATCGATTCTACAAAAGCCAACAGTGGTGTAATAACGTGGGACCTTAGTGACCACCTCCCAATATTTGCTCTACTAAGAAAGCAAAATTTCACGATAAATGAAAAGCATCAGTACATTTCTTTTCAAAATATTACACAAACAGGTTTGGATAATTTTAGAGCTGAATTGCTACTTAGCGATATTCCGCAAATTCTGAAAATAGACGACGTTGACATTGCATACAGTAAACTTATTGATGAAATTTCTCGTGTGTATAAGCGTCACTTCCCACAAAAAAGTTTAAATTGGGTAAAAAAATAAGAAAACCATGGATAACCCCTGAATTGTTACAAAAAATTAAGTGTAAAAATGCGCTTTATCACAAGTTCATTAAAAGTAAGGAACCAAGCATATTGAAAGAATACAAGTCGCTTAGAAACAAGCTAAACAAAGAACTAAGGTCACACAGGAAATGCTATTTTCAAGCTGAGTTTGATAGCTGCTCGAAAAAACCCGATATGTTATGGAAAAAGCTTAATACTGTCTTAAATCGCCGTAAATCGTCTCCACGTGTAGAAAAGCTATTTCTTGGTGGCCACGAAATATGGGGCGATGATTTGGCGAATACATTTAATGATTATTTTGTGAGCAATTCTAATTCTTGTGCATCTGCTGATATTACAAAATTTATGCCTGATAGCAATCCATCTTCCTTTTTCCTTCGCCCATTTACAGAGTCTGAAGTACTGTCAGTTTTTCTTTCGCTTAAAAATAGCTCAAGTTGTGACGTTGAGGGCATACAGGTTCGTCCAATCAAGTATGTGCTTGATTTAGTTTGTCCATATCTTACCTACATCTTTAATCTGTCTTTGGCGAGCGCTATCTTTCCCAGGAGGATGCAGATCGCAAGAGTTTCTGTGCTTTTTAAGAAAGGTGACATAAACGATATCAAAAATTATAGACCTATTTCGATATTACCAGTATTATCCAAAGGGCTGGAGAAACTTATACACGTGCAAATGTCTAATTTTTTCGATAAGCACAATCTTATATCTACAGCCCAATTTGGATTTAGAAAACACCTTTCTACTGAGTTAGCCTTGCTACAACAAAAAGAATTCATTTTAACACAATTTGAAAGCAAGAATCTTGTGCTCGGCCTTTACATTGATTTCAGTAAAGCATTTGATTGTATCCATCATTCCATACTACTTAAAAAACTTGAAACCTATGGTATTCGCGGGCACTGCTTAAACCTCGTGAAGTCGTATCTAGATCATCGTCATCAGTACGTCCAGATTGAGCATTACCGTTCAGACTTAAAACACATCAGCAGAGGCGTTCCTCAAGGTAGTATTCTCGGCCCATTTCTTTTTATAGTTTACATCAATGACCTAGTAAATATCTACAGTGATGCGAAATACGTTATGTACGCTGACGACGCTAGCCTATTTTTTTCGTCACCTGAACTTGGTAGCCTTCAGAATAACACCAACACTGCTCTAAGGGCGCTCCAAAAAATGGTCAGCAGCAAACGTTTTGCAAATTAATACTAAAAAGACAAAAGCCGTGATTTTCAGACCAAAATCTAAGCAGATAACCTGCGATCACATCACCCTTCTTTACACAAATGAAGCAATAAAAATAGTGAGTAGTGTGAAAATACTGGGAGTTACCCTCACACAAAATATGCTTTGGGATTTACACATCGAATCAGTTTTAGGCAAGCTATCTCGTGTGGTTGGTATGATGGCGCGTCACAGATTGATATTACCTTTTAAAATAAAGCTTCTTGTTTACAATGCGCTCTTTTTTTCTTCCTTGTATTATTGTTTTTTGGTATGGGGTACGACGACATATACAAATCTTGAAAGACTTCATGTACTGCAGAAAAAATTTCTACGGGCGCTTTTCAATGTACCCTACGATTCCCATACTTCAGATTTATTCTTGAAGGGAAATGTCATCCGCGTGTTTACCCTACACAATTACAAGTTAAGTATAGCGTTCAAACGAGAGATAAAAGAAAACCTAAAGTTTTTCCACGAGTTATCTCATCTTGCCAAAAACACCCATTCATACGGCACTCGTTACATAGAACAGTGGAAGGTGGTCACTGCGCGGACAAGCTATTCTATGCAGAAGCTATCATACACGCTGCCAACCCTTTTAAATTCATTTCATAAATTACACATTGAATTGAAAATAACTCCTGCACGAACACTGCGCGAGCATTTCATCAATTCATGCTAACATAGTAAATAGTGTAAAATATTGCTTTTTTTCATTCTTCCTTACTGATGTGTTTTTTTTTAGACATATCTGTATTCCGAATATGTGTTTCTTGTGATTTTTTTTTCTCTTTATGTGAATGTTTGCCATCGCTGCCTGCACTGTAGGGGTGGCTGCGGGCCTCTGTCAAGTTGCTTGTGCTTTCAAGCAACTTTTACCCGCAGTCTCCTCCATCGCTGATGGAAATAAATATTATTATTATTATTATCAACTGACAAGCGGCGAAGCGCGTCGGCATTTATACACTTGCCATTGAATGTTCCAGCGTTATCGCTATCGGCAGCGTAGAATCCACAAAAACAGTAATCTTCACAAGGTGGGCGTAATCTTAACAAAATTATCTATTACTGCCTCGAGGCTTTTTGAACATCGCAGGCACGGTTTGCGCTGAACTTAGTGTAACGAGATGATAACAAAACTTGTGCAAAGGAACGTGGCATCGTCCTTCTCAGGAAAAGACATCGTGCGGATGCTTTACCAAAAGACGAAGGCAGAATGATCAGACAACAAACATTAAGTACAAGCAATAGAGAACGGTATCAACAACAAAATACAGTCCTCAGTTTTGTGCGTGAATTGGCTTGAGGCGTACGACATTGACAAATTCAGGTCAAGCATCGTGCCAGTGAGAGTTCCTAATGCCGTCAGGAACAACCTAGCAATCTCGTCGTTGAGGGGGCCGAGACGTCAAACTACTCTATACAGTGCGAAATAGCGTCACAGAAGTTTTTCTACGAGCCCACTTTGGCGTATCTGTGTCCATACCCAGACACGGTCACCAGGCTGGCACTCCACGAAGCTTCGTCGAAGACTGTAAAAGCGGCTGTCGGCCGCCTGCTGATTCTTGGTGCGCAGGTGGGCGAGTTTATGGGCTTGTTCCTCGCACTGAATGTAGACATTAACATCGAGGTTTTCTTCATCAGCGACGTTTGGCAGCATGCCATCGAGCGTCGTTGTCTAGTTCCTTCTGTAGGTCTTGTTTAGGCGGTCGGTGAGACCGCCTAAACAAGACCTGCGCTGTTGTATGTCGGTGACTTGTCTGTCTGTGTGCAAACATTGCTTGGGTTAACTCGGCAGTAAATGCCATACCTCTGTCGGTCATTCGAACCACCGGGGTGCCGTGATGCGGGACGTTGTTTGCGACTAAGAATTTGGCTACCTCAGACGCACAATCTTTCGGCAGGGCTTTTGTACCTGCGTGGTGGGTAAGGTAGTGGGTAGCTACGACGATCTTTTCGTTTCCCACAGCGAATGTCGAGAACAGCCGAAGGATGTCCATACCAATTTGATCGAACAGACGGCGAGGTGGTTCGATAAACTGCATAAGTCCTGCTGGCCTTATCGACGGTGTTTTTCGTCGCTGGTAGTCCCGGCATGTCCTTTCGTAAAGAGCGACGTCAGTGGCAGGGCGTGACCAGTATTATTTCTCTTGTATTCTCGCGAGTGCGCGGGAAAAACCAAGGGAGCAGGCCGTCGTGTCATCGTGTAGGGCATGCATAATATCCGGTGACATTGCCGAAGGCATGACGATAAGGTAGCTGGCTCGGGTAGGAGAGAAGTTCTTCACGGGGACGTTGTTTTTCAAAAAATGACGTCGGACCTCGCCTGAAGACTTTTGGAACGACGCTGGTTCGGCCTTCGAGTTATTCTACTAGCCCTCTTAGTTCCTGGTCACCTCGCTTCTCTTGGTGAATCCATTGGCACCTATGATTTTCAAGAAGTACTCATCCTCCTGGTCGTCTCGCGGTAGTGGATCGACAGGGGAACAAGACAGGCAGTCGGCGTTGGAGTGTTTCCTTCCAGACTTTTACACGATGGTAATGTCGAAATCTTGATGTCTTAGGCTCTATCGTGCGAGGTGACCTGAAGGGTCCTTCAATTTAGCTAGCCAACACAGGGCGTGGTGGTCACTCACAACTTCGAGAGGCCTGCCGTGGAGATAACGCGAAATTTCGACGCAGTCAAGATCAGGGCAAAATTTCGACGCTGCCAATTACGACGTGGCAAGGCACTTCTTTTCTGTTTTGGAATAGTTCGCCTTGGCCTTTGATAGTGAGCGGCTAGTATTACTGATAACCCTTTCCAGGCCGTCGGTCTTTTGTACAAGGGCGACGACGAGTCCTGTTCTGCTTGCGTTGGTGTGTACTTCCGTTTCGGCGAATTCATCAAAAATCGCATGCATCGGTGGTGTTTGGAGGCCTCGTTTAAGTGCCTCAAATGTTTCCGCTTGTGTCACTTCCTACCTGTATTCGACGTTTCTTTTCGTGAGGCGGAATAGCGGCTCAGTGATCTCTGAAAAACGTTTCACGAAATGCATGTACTAGGCAAACAATCCAAGAAATTGGCGTGCAGTTTTTTATTTGGTGGGCTGTGGGATATCAGCAATGGTGTCTGTTTTTCGCAGATCGGGACGGCCTCCAGACTTACTAATGACGTGTCCCAGGAATAACAGCTCTTCGTACGTGAAGCGGCGCCTTTGTGGCTTCAGGGTTAGTCCAGAGGTGCTGATAGCTTGAAGAACCATTTCAAGGCGTCTGAGATGCTCGTCAAAGCTAAAGGAAAACACGACGACGTCATCAAAGTACACGAGGCAAGTCTGCCAATTCAATCAAGCCAGCATGGTGTCCATAACGCGCTGGAGCGTCGCAGGTGCTGAACGAGGCCAAATGACATGACCTTAAACTCAAAGAGGCCTTCTCGCGTTATAAAGACCATCTTCTCTCGATCTCTTTCGTCAACCTCGATTTGCCAATAGCCAGCTTTGAGGTCCATTGAGGAAAAGTACTTCGCGTAATGGAGTCGGTCTAGGACGTCGCCTATACGTGGAATAGAGTACACGTCCTTGTTTGTGATTTTGTTAAAGCGGTGGTAATCAACACAAAAACGAAGGGTCCCGTCGTTATTCTTCACTAATACCATAGGTGACGCCAACGGACTCTTGGATGGCTGAATGACGTTGTCGCGTAGCATTTTGTCGACCTGTTTCTTCACGGCGTGACATTCGTGCATCGAGACTCACAACGGGCTTTGTCGAACTGGTCGGGTACAGTCTTCTGTTATGGTGCGATGCTTCTTGACTGATGTTTGTCGAATTCGTGATGATGACGAGAAGCATGGAATTGCTAGAGCAGGGACTTGAGCTGGTATTGCTTGCACTTCGAAAAGCTCAGGTTGACATCAAAAACTAGTCGGGAACCTAGCTTTGTCGAAGCAGCATCGGCAGCATCAAAGAAGGAAAATGAATTGTTGGCCACCATGAATTCATCAATGTAGGCGACCGTCGTATCACTGTTGATGTGCCTGTATTCGTGACCGAAGTTTGACAGCACCACTTTTGCTGTGCCCACTCGCAGGTCAGCTACGCCTCTTGCGACGTAAATCTGACTCTTTAGAAGTGGTGGTGATCAACCTCGACGATGGCTTTAAGGTTTTGGCTTATTCGAAGCCAACGGAAAGGACGACGCTGGAGGAAGGCGGCACGGTGACGTGCTCTTCTGGTACATTCTATGCGTGATTCCAAGGCGTTGTACAGGTCGGCAGCGTGTTTGCTGAGGGTAGTGTGACTGACTAAGACCCCAGGACAATTTCAGCGCCGTGTTGACTTAGAAAGTTTATTGCAAGTATCAAATCTCTGGGGCAATTTTGTAAAATTACAAAGCTCGCAGGATAAGTCTGGTTATTGATGGTGATTCTTATTGTGCAGACGTCTGTCGGTGTTATTAGGTGACCTCAAGTGGTCCAGATTTCGGGGCCTTGCCATGCAGTTCGAACTCTTTTCAACTTCGTCACGAAAGACCCACTGACGACAGGATAATCGTCTGCAGCATCAACGAAAGCAATGATGAGTTGGCCATCGAATATTACGTTGAGGTCACTGGTTTGTCGTCGTGCGTTGTGGTTGGGTCGTGGCATCGAGTCACGGCTGCGTCTATTTGCTCCGCTGCTTCCAAGTTGTGTCATGCCATCTTCTTGATGCGAAGGTTCGATGTCAAGAACCTTATCGTCTTGCGGCGGGTGCTTTCGATTCTGTGGCGGTGGCGTCGTTGGCGGGGGTGGAGGATCTTCCTTAGGTCGTCGTACAGCAACCGCACCTCCATCATTCGCAGCCCTTAGTCTTACGAGTAAGGGCTCGGAGATCGGCTTCAAACAGGGCCAGTACACTGCCCGTGGTGCGGTAAGGCGTAGCGGTCTGACGATGGTGAACGATAGAGTCGTCGGGGCATCGACTGCACACCCGCGGGGTAGTCAGCGACGTCATACGGTCGTTCACCCCGTTGTGTACACGGCGCGTTGGTGACGAAGGCTCATAGACCCATCTGTGGTTTCTGGCAACAGCGTTAGGTGTGCCCGGCTTTGCCGCAGTGGTAGCAGAGCGGGAGGTTGTCAGGCAGGCGCCAGACGTCGGCTTTCCTCGGCGCGCTGCGCTTGCCCGCTGGTGAAAGGTAGGACAGTGGTGGTGGTGGCGGCGGCGGTGGCATTTGGCAATGAAAATTTGACGTTACGGTGTCTTGGTGAGTGTCTAAAGGAGGGGCGTGACGGCGGGCTGCAGCAGAGCCCTGACCTACGGCGGGAGCCCTTGCTGCCGGCGGCTTGCTCGCTGCTCAGCGTTGGTGTCGATGTCCCCTTGGCGGTGTGGGCTCGTCTCACGGCTGAAGGGAGGCGTTCGGTACATGGGCCGGGAAGCTCCTTCACTAAATGTCACGGGGTTGTGACGTGGACAAATGGAGCACGCTGCGAGTCGAATAATAAACTGTTTATTCAGGCGAACCTGTGCCCAGTAAAAACGGAAAGTTGAATTGCGGTGGTGAAGCATGTCGGCATTTATACTCTTGCCAGCGATTATTCTAGCGCTATTGCTGGCGGCGACGTAGCTTCCAGAATAATCTGTAATGATCACGAAGTGGGCGTAACCTTAACAAAACGATCTACTACGACCTCGCAGCTTCTCAAACATCGTAGGCGCGGTTTGCGCTGAACGTAGTGTAATGAGGTGATAAAACCTTGAGGAAAGGAACGTGGCATAATGAATTATTCCATTCATAAAAAATAGCCTGAGTGAAAAAGAAAGTTGAGCTGGCGATTATGAGTAGGGCCATGTAAATCTCAACAGGTGTCTTTCCATGCGCTACGGCAGCTTACATTTTGCCCTTGTCATCTTTACCTTCCTTAATCTCTTGGTGAGTTTCAGGCTTATTATTGAAAACTGTGAGTCAGTGTCAACAACAGGCATCGCTCGCTCGATGGCCTTAGGAGAATCTTGCAGCAGACAATCTTGAGGAGTGTCGTTACATGTGCGCCGACCATGAAACGTAACGTAATCAAGCTAAGCAGGAAAGGTATAGTATTGAGCATCGCGATAACGGCAGACTCGAACACGTGCCCTCCTCTGCCACAACGATTGCACACCGCTTGAAGGTCAGCGGCGCTCTAAAAGTCAGTTTTCCAACAATACAGTTCTTTGCAGATACGCTACTGAACCATGTTGCACTGTCTGGTATCGATCATAGTGCGTTGTTCGTGATGGCGAGAACGGTGTGTGTGGTGGCCTTGAGGTTGGCGTTTGATTGATCTATTGATATGTGGAAATAAACATCGCAAATCCAACCTATGATCATGAGATATGCCGAAGTAGAGGGCTGCGGAAATAATGACTGCCTGGGGTTCTTTAACGTGCACCCAAATCTGAGAGCACGGACATACAGCACTTTCGGTTCCATGAGAGCAACCGTAGTAGAGGGCTCCGGAAAAATCGACAACCTGGAGGAAAAGGAGGAGGAAGAAAGTTTAAGCGGAAAGACAGGGAGGTTAGCCAGTTCTTGGACCGGCTGGCTACCCTATGCTGGGGAAAAGGGAGAGGGAAATGAAAAATGTTAAAAAGAAGTGTTGCGAAGAGAGAGAGAAATTACAAAAAAATTGCGACAGAGGAAAGGCAACATCAAAGAGTATAAGACACTAAAGTCTGTCTTTGAGGCCAGTTGTCCGCAAAAAGTGCAGCAAAGCTTTCAAAGCCTTCTGGGCTGAGGATGGGCTCGGCCAATGACCCAGAATTCTTTGTTGCGACAAAGGCCGATTGTCTAGTCTATCCAGAGCTGCAGAGAGTTCTTGTCTTTGCGCGTTGAAATGGGTGCACTCACACAGAAGGTGCGCGATGGTTTCTTCGCAACTGCAGTAAGTGCATGTAGGAGAGCTGGCCATCCCAATGAGATAGGAGTATGCGTTCGTGAAGGCCACTCCAAGCCACAGGCGGCATAGAAGGGTCTCCTCAGCTCGAGATATCCTTGGGAGAAGACGAAGCTGCAGATCGGGATCCAAGTCATGCAGGCGTGCGTTTGTGAAGTCTGTTGAGTTCCACTGTAACAGTGTGAGGTCACATGCCAGCGAACAAAGTCTTGTAGCTGCGTCGGTTCTTGAGAACGGGATGGCTGTGTATTGGGAACCATCGTGTGCAGATCTAGCATGTCATGAATTTAATTGTGATGTGCCTCGCGGGAATAACCACCGCCCCTGCAGAGCTTACTGAAGACACCGAGCCATCCGTGTAAATGTGAAGGCGTTCGTTGTGCTTCTCTTGCAGGAAAAGTAATGTGGCCTGTTTCAGGGCTAGATGCGACGAATTTTTCTTATTTTAGATGCCAGGAATTGTAAGAAGGGCTTTGAGTGGGTGTAGGCACCATAATGGTATCAGCGGCTGTGCTGCATGCGTGAAGTGTAGTGGAAGCACTGCGCAATGCTGAGCTACAGTTGCGCTGAACGCTGAGTGGGGCCTGGAAGTTCGAAGTGAGGCGAGGTGATGAGATGGAAGCCGAGCAAAATGTCTTATGTGCAATCTCAAAGCGTCTACGCGCATGTATGCGTTGACTGGATAATCACGCGCAGTGATGACTGTCGCTGCTGTAGACGCACATCTCGGGAGACCAAGGCATATTCTCAGGGCTTGCGCTTGGATCGACTGGAGGACGCGCAAGTTTGTTCTTCGGATCACGCAAAGCACGGGTAAGCTGTATCGCATATAACCGAAGAACAGAACAGTGTAGAGTTGGAGCATTGCTCGTACCGATGCACCCACGTTTTTCCAGTAAGAAACCTCAGTACGTGGGTGATCATGGTGAGGTTAGTGTTCATGTGGGCGATGTGAGGGCTCCAGGAGAGGTCGCGATCAACTATGACTCCGAAGAATCGGTGGGTCTTCACGTAGTTGATCGTGTGTCCTTTGATTTTAATAACATATGGGCTCATAGCCTTATGCGTGAATGCTATAAGCGAGCATTTCTCTGATGACAGCTCTAGTCCCCCTTCTTCCAGGTACTTCGTCGCTATTGTAGCCGCTCTCTGAAGCCGGGCACGCAAATGAAGGCGTGTTACGCCTGACGCCCAGATGCAGATGTCATCTGCATATATTGATAGATGAACAGATTCTGGAAGTGCGTCAGCCAGGCCGAGTAGCGCTAGATTGAAAAGTGTGGGCTAAGAACACCGCCTTGAGGCACACCTCGACGGTTGCAATGGTGCATCGTTGTGCCATTCTCCGTCTGTACAAAGAAAGTTCTGCCTTTCAGATAGCTGTGGATCCTTTGGTAAACCCGACCCCATAATCCAACATTTTCCATGACATCCAGAATGGCTTCATGTGATACGTTATGGTATGCACCTTTCACGTCAAAGAACAACGCCGCAGATAAACGTTTTAGTCTTTTTTGATGCTGAACAGATTAGACCAGGTCTATAACGTTATCAATTGTGGACCGCCCACGCCGAAAGCCCGTCATAGCATGAGGGTATAGCTCGTGGCGCTCCAGGTACCACTCTAGGCGAGTCAAAATCATCCTCTCCATCACTTTCCCGAAACAGCTGGTAAGCGCGATGGGGCGATAAGAGGTCAAGTGCAGAGGAGATTTACCTGCTTTAAGCACAGGGACGTGGCGGCTCGATTTCCATGAATGAGGGATAAATCCGCTGCTCTACGAGTCGTTCTACACGGATAGAAGCGCCCGTCGAGCTGCTTCTCTGAGGTTACAAAGAGCCACGTACGTGATCCCATCCGGACCAGGCGATGAAGATCGTTTGCATGCCGTCAAGGCCGCTTGTAGTTCCTCTAGAGATAAAAAGGTGTCCATTCCTGAATCTCTGGAAACTGGGGCGTTTTCTAGGTGGCGCGTGGTGTACGCGGACGCATGACCGGCAACTTTCATGCAGGAATCTTCTGCTACTTCAGTTTCGGTGCGACCTTGGTGGAGAGAAAGACACTTGAAGGGGCGATGTTGATGTGGTGATGTTCGTATGCCACGGACAATCCCTCATGTCTGCGTCAAAGGCTTGTGTGGATCCAAAGATTTGCACAGATATTTCCAGCGAAAGGATTGAAGTGAAATGATTCGCCGCTGAATTTTTTTCTGTAGGCGCCTTGCCTCCCTCAAGTCGTGAATGGACTTAGTGCGCCTATATTTTCTTTCTGCGCGACGACGAATCACTCTGAGCCGTTCAAATTCCGCTTGATGTTGACAATAATCTGAAGTATGTTGAATATGATAGGTCGCTTCTTGAGTAGCATCTCTAATCATATCCTCGAGGGTGTCAAGAGGAGGCTTATATATCAGATGCGACCTTACCTATAACGAGCACCGTGTAGCACCTCACGATGGCAACCAGTATGTCTGCTTGACAGTTAAACGTAGAGACCTCAATTTCACGCTTGTAGGTGCATATATATCACCTTCGAACCGTTTTGAACCTGAAAGACTACGTGCACTGTTAACAGCCACACTTGGACCATGGATCATCACCGGAGATTTCAACGCTCACCACCCACTATGGGGAAGTCAGAAGACAGACAGTCGCGGAAGGCAAGTATTCTCCTTTGCTCTGGAGCAGCAGCTGCTTTGTGTAAACGACGGAAGCCCAACGTTTCTACGGGGAACGACATACAGCAGCTGCCTTGACTTTACATTTGTGTCAAGAAGCCTTAAAGGAAAGGTCAAGTGGTTCGCAGACTATGAAACTCATGGAAGCGACCTCATACCAACTTACTTGAAGATCAAAGGCCTGGAAAAATCGCCAAACTACGACACTTCGACTCGCATCGACTGGACAAAGTTCAGGTCACTGACGGAAAAAAGGTGTCAAGAAAATAAAACGCCTCGACAACCTTGGGTTCCTAAAGGGCTACTGACATGAATTTTTGAGTTTTTTACGTGGAATAATGAACTAGGACCCCAAGAGCCCATGAATTGTACCGGCAAGTGAGAGTGTGACCTGAAAAATTATTTACGGCATGTCAGTAAAAGCTAGTTATGGTCGCTACTATACCCTGACGTCACGACATAGTATCGGCAGCGCCACCAGATGGTAGGGTGCACATGCGCACGTTTTCGTGACGTATCATTGTGCACGCATAGCTCCATTGACGTCTACTACGCGCGGCACGTATGGAAACTCTCACACCATAACGATCGACGAATATTTTCTACCGGCTCAGCGGACAGCAATAATTTCGGCAGAGATGAGGATGCCGAACTTGCAGACCCCATTAATCATTCCTCATTCGACCCTCTGTCAAGTTTGTCAGAATAGTCGTCTGATAGCGATAGCGTCATGCAAGAGGGTTTGCGCATCGAAAACGTTGAATGATGAGAATTCAGTAATTTTTATTTGTTTGTTTGCTTTTGCACGGGCATCCACCGAGCGTTCGTCGGATGTCAGTAGCGTTTGTGTTAGTTTCTGCTTTCTGTTCGCTCTTGCGCGGCCATCTTCCGAGCGTTTGTCTGATGTCCGCGTTCCCTTTTTTGTGTTTTCGTGCATGACATCCTCACAACCAACTAAACTGCTGCCTGACGTCATGAAAAATTAGCACTGTACTTGACGTCAGAATAGTGTGGACGCTGGTAGGAGTGCCGCGAGAAAACTGATATTACTATCCATATCAAAAATCTTATCCATATTTGCTGAACCTCACCCTTGCTCAGAGCCATCTCTGTATACAGAAGATTTGTGAGGTAGAGTAAACTCACTTCGAAAAAAAAAGGTGTCAGTAGCCCTTCAACGTGCACCCAAATCTGATCACACGGGCCTAAGCATTTTGCGGGCATTTGTCCGCGTTCGCTTTACTTTTTAACGGTGTGAGTTACTTTAATTATTGGTACTCGGCGCAGATTCAACACCGCATGTATGCGTGCTTTGTCCTGCTGCTTTCCCATGCAGCCGTACTGCGCATGTGGGATGAGAAAGACTGTTTTGATTTTCGCAAATCGTGAACAATATATTGTAAACTGAGTCGGTGCCTCTGTGGGGTCGCCACCTGATGGAGACAGAGTTGGTGTGCTTCCGAAAGCTTGCTAAATTCAGCGCTCTAGTGCCGGGTGAGCCAGCCTGTGTCACAGCACACCCGACGTTCTAGCATGGGTGCCTCGACATTCACGCACTCGAAATCGCATATTACCCCTTCAAGGAAGATCGACCAGGCATCAGTGATGGGTCTTGACTCGCTTGGGAAACAGAAAGCCAGAAGTCCTGCCCAGCTGCATCGTCTCTGCTGTGCGTCGAAATTTTTGTGTCAGGAGTATTGTGGTTTTCAGTACCCCGAATAATAATGAACAGAGATGCAGTACAATAAATGAAAATATGTTCAATTTGATTCATTTCTTTAGCGATAGTAGCCTATGTCACTAACCTTTCTTCTGTGTTTGTGCAAAACAGATGTAATATGAGTAGCACCACAGAAGCAAGGCAACACTTACGCTAACGCACATAAAAGTAAAGTGATGTACACAGCATACTTATGCACGACCACAACACTGACTGCGATCACACATATGAAAGTGATGAGGCCACGGCCATGATTGGTAACATGACAATAACAAAACGAAAACAGCGGATAAGTCTGCACAGATGGCTGCGACGCACGAAATCGACCCACGCTTCTGTCAGCGCCGGATCAGATGGAAATCGGTAGAACTTGCACCAATTGTTCCCCGTTTTACTGGCAGGAGTTCAAAGGGCGAAATATTGGTGCTATGACGACAAAACCAAAATGATTGATATGTGAGGTTTAACGTCCCAAAGCCACCATATGATTATGAGAGACGCCGTAGTGGAGAGCTCCGGAAATTTCGACTACCTGGGGTTCTTTAACGAGCGCCCAAATCTGAGCACACGGGCATACAACAATTTCGCCTACTTCTGAAATGCAGCCGCCACAGCCAAGATTCGATCCAGGCACCTGCGGGTTATCAACCGAGTACCTCAGCCACTAGACCACCGCAGCGCGGCATGAAATCAAAATGAAATGATTCCTCTACCCTTTGATAAGCGCAGATTTTGCACACGCAAGCACTCACACAATTTAAGACCCATTTACTCGCTTCAGAGGAAGTCTGGATGACTGTAGCTGCACGACCACACGGCGGGAGCAGATGATCGAGAAGGTGACGTCCAAGCTGCCGCTTTTTCGTGTTTTTGCGCGTGACGTCATCACAACCAACGAAACTGCTGCATGAGGTCATCAAAATTAGCGCTGTACCCTGACGTCAAAATAGTGTTGATGCTGGTAGGAGTGCCTCGAGTAAAACTGATTTTATTATTAAAATAAAATATCTTATCAGCATTTGCCGAGCTTCACCCTTTCACAAAGCCATCTGTGTATACAGAAGATTTGTTTGTTGGAGTAAACTCGCCTTCAAAAAAACAAATGTGTCAGTAGCTCTTTAACGTGCACCCAAATCTGAACACACTAGCATATAGCATTTTATGTCTCCATCAAAATTGCAGGCCGCCACAGGCGGGATGTCATCCCGAGCCCTGCGGGCCAGCAGCCGAGTACCTTAGCCACTATATCACCGCGGCGGGGGGGGGGGGAGGTCCGTGGTGATGAGATCAGCTGAGTTTTCAGGGTAGTTGGTCGCCTAATCTTTAGAGGTGGTGTCGTCGAGAGACTCTACATCAGGTAGCATCAGCGTGAGTAAGACGCAGTTGCACGTCATTATAGCCCTGTAGATAGCTTGATGGTCCAATTCCTGGTCAACATCAGTGACGGAAGACACTGTCGGCTTCGGTTGTGTTGGTGAAATGAAACAAAGCTCGTCAAGCTCTTCTGGTAGAATATCGCGGGTGACTGCGGAGAAGCTTGCCATCACTCACAGCCGCGACAGATGTGCGTGCTACCAGATTGATCATGTTGTCGTGTTGGTGGGTCGCTGCTCCAAAGCCCGTTCAATTGTTCTACTTGTTTTTGGTCAATTCAGTGTTTGTTTAGGTGGGCTTCTCACAAACCAGACGAACAGTTTCTCCTACACTCCTCACATGACACACCAATACTTCCTTTGAACTAGCCTCTCAGGCGCTGCCCCATACTAAAACGTTAGGTCGTGTCTTGTGAACATAGTAACACAGCCGTTCTCTTTTTGTATGCGAGACTCCAGGAGGCATTGTGCAATCTACATCCTGTCCACACTACTACAGTTGTCAAGGAGCTGGATGCGAAAGTCATCCCACGCAGCCAAAATGATCTCCCCGTTAATATAACCGACATGAAATTGTCATTGAGGTGGAAACATAATTTCTAAAGCTGGACCTTTGAGGTGACCTATTGTATTTCACACAGCGTTCGAACCAGTTCAGTCACTCTTGATGACTTTCAATAAAGCTTTTATTATTTGTACGAATCCACAGTGTCTCCTGTGGATTCGTATGAATCACACGCTCAGCAGCAGTGGCACCGAAAGGCCTGTTCGCGGTATCCCTAACAGGACCGTCTTCCAACTTGCAGGAATTGACGCGCAGCAGCTTCACTGGAGCTGGATACGAATGAACACGCGACGACCAAAGACCACGTGCTGACCTACGTCATCAAGGACCATCTTAAAAAGCAGTGAACATTGAGCGCACTAGCACACACGCTCCGCAGCAGTGGCACCGAAAGGCCTGTTCGTGGTATCCCTAACGTGACCGTCTTCCAACTTGTAGGAATTGACGCGCAGCAGCTTCACTGGAGCAGGATACGAATGAACACACGACGACCAAAGGACCACGTGCTGACCTACGTCATCAAGGACCATCTTCAAAAGCAGTGAACATTGAGCGCAATAACACACACGCTCAGCAGCAGTGGCACCGAAAGGCCTGTTCGCGGTATTCCTAACGTGACCGTCTTCCATCTTGCAGGTTGGTGCTCGACCTTATTCTTTTACACTGTTCTAAACGTTAGTGAGAGACCTGGTTGTCGCTGCTGCTGAATGAAATGGCAAAAAACTGCGTTGTCTGTCACAAGTGTATCCCAACTGATTCGGTGTATTTATCATGTTCAGAGTGCAATCATGAGTATCATCTCGGTTCATGCTCAGGCGTTACCGAAAGCGCATACAAAAAGAAATCGTCTGAGGCCAGAACTTTTTGGAAATGTCCGACTTGCAGAACCTTGAAGGTTCGAGGCGGCCCAAGTAATGCAAAAGAAAAAAATGAACCGTGAAATAGACCTTGCTAATGAAATTGCTGAAATACACGGTAAACTGAACATACTACTGACAATCAAAGAGAAAGTGGACGCACTAGAAGGCATTATTGCCACCGTTGATACCATTGAAAAGTCCGTACAAGCAATGTCCGATAAGTACGATGAAGTAATAGCACAAATGAAAAAACAAGGTGCAGATTTAGACTGCCTAAAGACACGAGTGAAAAAGCTTGAAGAACGCGCGGAAGAGCAGAAAATTGACAAACTCAAGCAAGAAATGAACAATCTAGACCAATACGGCCGAAGACTAAACCTTGAAATTCACGGGGTTCCGCAACAATTGAATGAAAATGTTCTCGAAAAATTGAACATACTGGCAAATGACTTGAAGCTGCCTAGGCTGTCAGAATCGGATGTAGAAGCCGCCCATAGGCTTCCGAAAAGAGCAGGGCAAGACGAGGCTAATAGGCCCGCCCCTATATTGGTGCGCTTCACTTCTCGACTGACGCGAGACATCTGGCTCAAACAGCGACAAGAACTAAGGAAATCAAAGTCCAAGATCTTTTTCAATGAAAACTTAACTGCACAGAACAAAGAGCTGTTCTGGCTGATGAGGTGTAAAGCTCGTGAGCTGCATTATCAGTTTTTTTTGGGTTAAGAATGGGAAGATGTTCATGCGACGAAGCCCACGTCATCAAATTGTTAACATAAGAACTGCTGAAGATCTAGAAGGGCTGCGGTAACTAGAAAAAAACTAGAAAGTTCTTTTTCTGGCCGACTTAATTCATGGCTTTTGTCACACAGTCGCAGAATTATTATGATGCCTTTCCTTTTCGGCAATTAAAAGCTACACGAAACGTCAAACATCTATCTTTGTTAAATCTAAATGCCCGTAGTCTAAGCCACACACAAGAATCTGTATGCCTTTTTTTCGATACACTCGAACATAATTTCGATATGTTGACATTCACAGAAACCTGGTTTTCTGGTGATAACCCTGATGTACATTTCTCTGGATACAAATGTATTCAAATATCGCGAGAGAACAGAAGAGGAGGTGGTCTGGCGATTTATATTAAAAACTCCCTCCAATATGAAAATACTTTGGAATACTCCCATATTGAACTTGACTATGAGTGTTTAATGATCAAATGCATGGGCACAATTGTTGTCCTCATGTACAGACCACCTTCTGGTTCTGTTACTGTGTTTCTTACTTACCTTGAAAGTGTTCTAGAATACTGTTGTCAATCTGGATTTCCTGCGATTTTCTGTGGTGACTTTAATATCGACTTATTGGCAACAACATCAAATAGGCAAAACCTCCTTGATATTTTCTGCTTTTTTGGGTATCAAAATGTAATTAACATGCCAACAAGAATTACAGACATATCTGAAACGCTACTCGACTTGTGTTTTACAAACTATCAGCCATGTGAATGCGACGCAGGTGTACTGATAGCAGACTTATCGACCACTTGCCCTTCTTTATTTTCTTCAAGTCATACTTGTCCATACATAACCAAACTATTCAGAATACAGCCATTATTTGCAGAATAATATCTGCTGATAAGATTGCGATTTTTCAACACTTAGTTGAATGTACAGATCAGAACTCTGTGACAGTGATCAAAGATCCCGTTGCTTCGTACCGCCTCTTTCTAAACACTATCAAAGGTCTCTATGGCATTGCATTTCCTAAGAGAATGATTACAAAAACCCGTAGGTCTACAAAACCATGGATAGATTCACACCTTTTAAAAAAAATAAAAGTGCGTGAAAGTCTGTTTAGTGCATTTATCAGAACAAAAAACTTGGACACATTAGCTACATACAAAAAAATTTGAAATAAACTTGGCACTGATATTAAACAAGCGCGTTTTGCGTACTACGAAAATATGTTTGCTGGTATATCGAATGACTCCAGAAAAGTTTGGAAAAAGGTCAATGACCTTATGGGCAAAGATAATAAATCGGTTATATCGGAGCTCGTGATAGACGGTGAACCATGCTCAGGTCCGCTACTTCCAGATAGGTTCAATGAACACTTCCTTAGAATTGGCGATTGTGGGACTACTGTTGGGGAAATAAGCAATCATACTTATGTAACTAGCAACATTTCATCCTCTGTTTTCTTGTTTCCCACATCCGAATCCGAAATATATAAAGTGCTGCAAAAATTAAAAAATAATTGTGCATGTGGCGTGGATGACTTAAAACCCCAGCCTATTAAAGCAGTCACCCATACCATAAGTAAGCCGCTTTCCCATATCGCTAACACAATTCTCAGTTAAGGTATTTTTCCTGATGAGCTAAAGATTGCGAAAGTATCTGTCATTTTAAAGGCGGTATTAAAAATGACCTTAATACCTATAGGCCTATCTCATTATTACCTATATTCTCTAGAGTATTTGAGCAAGTTATCAACCTACGACTTTGAAATTACTGATTGCAAGAAAATGTGATAATACAACAACAGCATGGCTTCCAAAAGAAAAAATTCTACTGAAACAGCACTACTGGATAATAAAGAAAAAATACTTGACAATTTTGAACATAAATTACATACCATAGGGATTTTTTTCGACTTCAAAAAAGCATTCGATTCGGTTAAGTACCACATTTTATAACGGAAACTCCCTTCATATGGAATTAGAGGAAAGGCTCTAGAACTTATAAAAAGTTATCTAAGCGAGCGGCAACAGTACACCAGTCTCGGCGACACCGAATAAAACGTAGGTAATATCATTTGTGGCGTTCCACAAGGATAAATCTTAGCGCCTTTGCTATTCTTGATTCATATCAATGATCTACCTAACATACCGCTAACACCCGATGTTGTTCTCTACGCGGACGACACCAATATATTCTTCGCCGGTAATTCCCTCAATCCCCTTGAACAACAAGCAAACCTGTGGCTGACACATCTATCTGACTGGCTTAAGTGTAATAGATTAGAATTAAACACCAAAAAAAACAAAACATGTTTTATTCCGCCCACGCAATAAGGCTATCACAAGCGAGCCTACAATAATATTTGAAGGGCAGAAAATCGAACGTGTCACAGCGCATAAATTTCTTGGGATACTTTTTCAAGAACACTTAGACTGGTCTTTACAAACCAACCACGTTAGTACAAGATTTCCAGATCCACGGGTATAATCTGCGAATTGCGACAACTCCTTCCTCTGTGGTTGAAAAAGCAACTATATTATTCCATTGTTCACTCACATCTCCATTATTGTCTTCTTGTATGGGGGAATACGACTAAAGCAAACACTGACAAAATTCACACTTTGCAAAAAAAACCTATACGACTAATATCAGGGGTGTCATTCAGGCATCATACCGCGCATCTCTTTAAGGAACATAAAATACTTACGGTAACCAACGTCATTAAACAAAAATTGGCAATGCTTATTTATTAACAGGTACGAACTGATCGCTCAGGGTTTTATTAGGGGCATCTCCCAAGAGATCACAGTCACAACCTACGGCACAGGGTGTATACATATGAGAAACCACGTACAATTTACGGCACACAAAAACTATTGTATCAAATTTCGCATTTCCTGAACGAACAACCAATTGTAGCTTCTCTAATCGACAATATAGTCTCATATGGCATTTTTAAAAGAAGATACAGGAACACTTCCTATTTACACAAACGTATTCACTGTCACAATCATTGGTTTCATATTCCCTGAAGTATTTTCTTGTGTAAATCACATTAATGTTTGGTTATGTTATCCAACAGTGTTTTATTTATCGGTCAAACATATTCCTTTTGGTGTTGTTGTCTTTTGACTGTTTAAAACCTTGTATTCAATAATAAAATTTCTTCAGGTATTTTACATGTCTTACATTAGTGTTGTTTATGTCCCCTACAGTTCGCCTCATTTGTCGGACACGCATATGCTTTATTGATTTCATTGCCTGCGCAAATTTTCGCTCAGTTATGTTTTCCTGTACATGTTTTGCATGTAGAAACTTATTTATGCTTAATTTTCTTATTGACTCTCTACTTCAAACTGAGCACTCTGTTATTTGGTGGGTTTTGGGTTTACAGGGGGCAGGCGCTTTGTCAGGCTTTTATGCCTTTTCGCCGGTCCCCTTTGGCAAATTGTGCCTTCTTTCCTTTTTTTTTTGCTTTTGCCTGGAAATAAAACTTCAACTTCACTTCTACTTCACCGGGATGAGCTGCAGTGGCCATGATCATTAGAGGAGGATGACTAGAAACCATCTGGCAGAGAATTGAGCTTAGGTGCCATGCCAAGCAGAGATTGATTTAAACTGTGGACCAGTGTTTTGATGGTGCGCCGGTCACTTGCAGCGTTCTAGCTGTAAAAGAATTTCTGCACCCCGCCATATTGTACGGGCTCCTGCTTCACATGGGGCTCGAAGGGAATGAGGCAGGCCGACAACCGCGACTCCCGCGCTTTTAGTGTGGTCATTCCTACTTGCCTACTCCGATCACCGAGACATCGAATTCAATTCATTGTATTCCTTCCCTAAATTGTGCAATAAAACAATCCGACCACAGCCTTTATTCCTACCCCTGCAGAACCCTAAAAAACGGAGGAGCATCTTTTACTTCGGCTCCTCATCCCTTGAATCACAGCACTCAAACACTTCAATCCCGCCTTTTCGCGCCGTTGATCACATGGCGCAAGAGAAGCCTTCAGACATCTACCTTACGGTGCCGGTGGGCCCCTGCCTACCTGCTATGCCCCCTATCCCCAAGCGAAACCAAGAAGATTAGAACGAGAGACGGATTGGATGTTCTGCCCCTCAAACCCAAAAGGCCTTGGTTTAACCTGCCCAGGCAGCCGACTCTAAAGTGTCCTCTTACTAAGGATCCCACCTAAACTTGTTGTGGGTATCATTCTCTAATGAGACGTTCCCCTGTGTATGTACAATTCGCTTGCTTCTAATTATTTTTTTACCACCATAACTGTTTTGAACGCAGGGAAAGCCAAATAACCCTGACAGGGCCAAATATAGCATTTGTTCATCAGGCCATCAGTAGCTAATTGAGCGCGCACCCCAGACCAAGAAGAGACGCCCCCTTCTTCTCGAACTTCGGGCGCCGTCAACATGCTACGTAGCTGAAATAAAGCCCTGCACGGACCCGTGCCGGTCGAAAATCCCAAGCCCAGCACGGCCCGCGGGCTGGTCGGGCCGGGTCAGTGGTTGTTGAATCGGGCTCGGGCCTAGGAGCTTTGTGCTTGAGCACTGCATGGGCCAATTTTTTCTGGCCCAGGCCCGGCGGCGTGTTTCCGTATTTTATCACAAGAGATGTATGGGCAAAATACGGTGCCGCCATTGGCTGAAGGCGGTCACGTGACATAAGAAGCTTCCGTTTTTTTGTTTACTTTTGTGTCGTTTAGGCAAAATGACGGTGCTCGCAGAGTGGTGTTTGCGAAGCTGGTTGAAGCCGTATGGCGCAGAAATTCGAGGTTACCGCTTACATGTGTTACGCGCGACTGACGATGGACGCAGTGGTGTTTAACATTAATCCGGGAGTGTGTATTCATACCCTTTTAGCGTGCGACCATGTGTTTTGAAGCCCCGACTGTACGAAGCCCCGCTCCGTACATATTGAGCCGTTCGTACGCCGCAGACATGATGGACGCCAGATTGTTTCAGCTTTTTTCTGCCAAATATTTTCGTGCCTTGTGGCAATGTATGCGCGGATTGTTTTGCGATGGTCCCAGGATTATGCGCGAATTTTGTTGCGGCGGACGAAGTGGTGCACAACGTATATCCTGGAATCGTATGATGGGGGGCTAGTTTCGTTATACCTTTAGGAAAATAAACTGCACTAAAAACAAGGCCCGAGAACGAAGTGGATCTGGACTCGTCTTGTCCACTTCGTTCTCGTGTCTCGTTTTTAGCGCGGTTTACTTTTCTTAAAAGTAATCTGGGAGCGTGCGCATGGCCCTTTGGCTTGATAGTGACCCTGAGATTGTGTGTTTGCCATGACGCAAAAAGCCGTAGGACTTGATTTTGCTCGCGTATGATCGTAATCTTATTCAACTATGGTAAAAAAAGAGAAGGGAGGCGATTCCTGAATATTTTTTCATTCATCACAACTCGGCTCAATGCCATTGCAAAAAAGACCTGTGATTCCAGGAATGTAAAAGAGAAGAATGTTTCGGGAATAGCGTCAATATGAACTTCTA